>JANAVB010041020.1:4542169-4841729 GCA_029216955.1 Iris pallida
GTTTTAAAATTATTCGGATTTTGAATAAGTGGGGTTTAAATGATCACTTGGCAAACTTTAAAAAGTTCTTCAAGTAAATTAAAACCCAAATATTGTGATCATTTAAAAGTTTATGGGTTAAATTTAAAACCCAAATATACTGTTCTTAATATGGTTGACCCTAAAAAAAATGGTTGGCCCTAATGTTGTCCTCGTTTAAAAGTTTTCGGGTTAAGCCAACACATTTAAAACCAAAACCAAAAATCTGATAGCCAAAGATGTTGAAACTACCCATAACGATACTTCTCAGATACTATGAACCTTGGATTAAATCTCATCTTGTGAACCATGATGCACTTTACGTGCCGGGCTACAACCTCATTGGTGTAGGTACCCATTTTGTCTGTCAACATGTTAAGATCTCTAGTAAGTAATTTATCTGACAAGTTATGACCCAGTGTCACAAATTATCTTAATTAGCAATAACACAAATGCTACCTGAGTTACACTATCCATCAGTGTATGTTTAGTTCTCAGTTAACTAATTAATTAGACATCAATATAATGACTGATAAGATTGTTAATCTAGTTTGAGATGGTTGCCAAAATGAACAAGAAAATTATGGTTTAAACTTATTATTTGCATGGTTTCTTGCTATTTCGAAATGTGAATGTTGAACCAATTGAGACCTTTGGATGTCAAATTTGGTTGAGTACCAGTATATCATGGAGGGAAGAAAAAAAAAAATTGTTAAAAGTAAAACTTAAGCCCACTTCATGTATTTTACTGTTGGAAACTATGTGATCTTGTCATTGGTCTACTTGTTACAGTAAAGCTTCACTAGGTTAATTTTTTCTTTTATACTTTGTTGCAGAAGTCGCGAACTTCCAAAGAAACCGTAGGTGCATATGCTGTGCAATGTGGTAGATGCTCCAAATGGAGGTTGATTCCAAGCAGGGAAGAGTACGAGACCATAAGGAGAGTTTCATCGAGGATCCATGGTTCTGTGACAAAAATCCCGAGGTTTCCTGCGACGATCCTGGTGATATAGAGTACGATACCAGCCGGCTGTGGGTTATTGACAAGCCCAACGCCCCGAAGACACCCCCTAATACCACGAGGAGCCTGAGCTTGAGGAAGAATCTCTCTAGGACGGATGTGACCTACGTAATGCCCAACGGGAAAAAGTTAGGAGCACCGTGGAGGTGGAGAAGTTTTTGGAAACCTACCCGGAGTACAAAGATCAGTTCTCTGTGTCAAACTTTAGTTTCGCGACTCCAAAGATACTGGAGGACATGGTTCCCGGAAATTCAGCAGGTAGCAATAAGAAGAGGAGGACGGAGACTGAGAAATAGGACTGACATCTCCTTCGTCGTCGAGGTCTTACAAGTTTGTCGAGTGTGTACTCTATATATTCTTTGTTCTCCCTCCTTGTTATATTTTTTTGGAGAAAGAAGAGTGAAACCCAAGAGTAGCATAACATAGCTTGCTATAATGAATATTGCGTTTTGAATGTGTACACATTTTGGTCAACTATGGATTGGAGAGTTATTAGAGTTTGTAACCACTATCAGACTGCTTGTAAAGTGTAAACCCATAAGACTACTATTCATACTCATATACTCCCGTTCACGTACCTATCGTGTGCTCGACAGAGGAGGGCGTCGGCGGCGCTGTCGACGTCGGAGGAGGGCGAGCAGCAAGGGGGGAGGTCGTCGTTGTTGGAGGAGAGGAGGAGGCGCGCCGGAGCAGGAAGGGAGAGCAAGAGCAGGAGGAGAGAGGAAAGGAAGACGGTGGCGGAGTAGGAGGTGGTTGGTGTCAGTGGCGCTGCCGTCCTCGGCCGTGCGCATGCGCAAGCTGTGCACGCGTCCATGCCAAATAGAGTTTTCGCTGTTTGTTCTCTTCAATAGGATTTGTTCTCTTCAATATGTTCCTATTCCACTCTGTCCTGAAGAGGATTCTAGATAATTAAAGGAATATATCATCACTACATAAAGTCTCTATAGTTCGTTCAATCTCTCGTCAAGCATTTCTTGCCATGTTAAATTCAGTTTTAGATCTCGACTTTACATTAATGTATCTTATCTTAGGTGCTCATGTCCAGACTGGAAGCTTCTCCGTACACGATTTCTAGTTTAGGTGCTGTCACGATCCGATTCCAATAACTGGGTCCGATCGGATCATGTTCAGCCTGTACCGTTGTGAAACGGCAACAGTAATCTGTATTAAACGCGTAGTACACAAACAAATAATTCTAAAGTCAATAAATGTTGCTATGACGTGAATTGATCGATTCACGGCAGGCTCGGAGAGACTGTCCATGAACCCTAGGCCATGCATGGCGACATGCAAATTAAGTCTTCTTTCACCCCTGTTGAGCTACCATTAATGTGGAGCTAGCTTGTTTACGTTATGATCAATTGTCTTCTAAAGATTGTTGGAAAATTTGGTATACCAGTTATAGGCCAAATCCATATACCAGTATTGTTGCACCTTTCCTATTTTGGCTACAATTCAAGTCCCGTCTCCTTTCACTTCCCTGAGCTTCTCCATATGATGTTTGTCGCTCTTTAGGCATTCTCCATATACAAAGAATCCACCCCCAACGCTCAAAGGATTATGATATATCAGGTGTAGAAGTAGGCCAACATTTATATTAGCAAATAGGAGGTTTACAAATTCATGTCCAAGTACTTATCACTTCTTGGATCGTAATTGCTACCTTATTAGGTTCAGTCGTCATAGCCGTTCGAAATCCACAAAGCATTCTGACGGACGGTCCAAATTTCTTCGAATATGTTTTTGAATTTATTCGAGACTTGAACAAGACTCAGATTAGAGAAGAATATGGTCCATGGGTTCCCTTTATTGGAACTATGTTCCTATTTATTTTTGTTTCTAACTGGTCAGTTGCCCTTTTATCACTATGAGTCAGACTCAATAAATTTTCTCAATCCTTTTTTATGTCGTTAAGGTGGAGAACTGAACCAAAAATTCTGTTGGGTATTTTGGTTTGACATGCTTCACACCCAAAAAGAAGCGAGCTACGTCTGACCGAAGCTTGGATATGGAAGTCTTCTTTCATTTCTCGACGGTGAAGTAAGACCAAGCTCATGAGCTTATTTTCCTAGGTCGGAACAAGTTGGTAGGATCCCCCTTTTTGCGTCCCCATGTCGCCAAAGCTAATTAGGCCCTAAATGACAGCTCAGTGATAAAGGAGGTAGGGGTGCAGAGACAGCCAGAGGTTTGCCTAGAAGTAGTCACCCTTGAAAGAGTGTGTAATAGCTCACTGATCGACCGCTCTTGCGCCGAAGATGAACGGGGCTAAGCGATCTGCCGAAGCTGTGGGATGTAAAAATGCTATATTTGCTGTTATGTTCATGAATGGTTCAGAATATTCCAATATAGCTTTGGATCACTGGAGATGGGGTTACTTCACTGGTTTGTTCAAGTATTTTTTTCACTAATTCTTACTATCTCGGATACGTATTATTTGGACTACAAAATCAAACCAGATTATCGAACAGGACCTTGTAAATAACGTTCAACAAATTGGAATTCATTTATCAATAGATTTTTAAATCTCCCCCTTTCAACCCTTTCGAATAGTCCATTGACGAGCTAGTCATTCCAGCGATCTTCCTATAAAACTCAAACTTTTTTCTCGGTAAAACCTTCGCGAGCATGTCTACACTCCATTGTCATTTGCATGAACCTTTTCAAGCTCAACAACCTTCACCTCCAACATGTCTTATATCCAGTGATACCAAGTAGCAATGTGAACCTGCTATGAAATGTAGGATGATTACTAATATAACACTCTGACTATCACAAAGCAACATATTGCTCATGTTTCAACACCATTTCTTTTAGGAGCTTCTTCGACTAAAACATCTCTTTGTACATTGCAATAAACTCTACCTGTCATAGACAAGACCATACATTTATGCAACTACGACCACTAGGCCACTTCTTGTCATGTCCCGATTTGACAAACCGTTCGTCCCCATTCCCATTATGACGAATCGATCGTCCTTGCTAAGGCGTGATGCCGTACGAGTCTGGAGTTGCACACGTACAAGGCAAGAACATTACATTTGATCATTTTATTTGAAACAATCAAGTTGAAACTTCACAAATCGTATAGTAATTGAACACGCAGTATAGGAAAATAGAAATATGCTTTTCATTGATAGCTTGCAACGAAGTGCAAGTTATATTACATTGGATATGCCGTTGCGGCTACATTGATTTAAACAAAAGAAATATACTTGACAAGCTGCCTGAACTAAGGCTTGTCGTTCCATACATTCACCCTTTTATACATCCCACACAGATGCAACATATCCTCTAATATTTGATTCACCCTCTCCGTCTGACCGTCTGTATGGGGGTCGTATGAAGTACTGAAATTCAGTTTGGTCCCCATCACACCTTGCAAGCTCGTCCAGAAATATGATAGGAATCGTCCATCTCTATCCGAAATTATTGTGGTGTGTACCCCGTGCAGTCAAACAATCTCGTCGATATAGATTTGCACTAACCGATCGACGCTCCATGCTACTTTAATTGCGATAAAGTGAGCCGACTTGGTCAATCTATCAATAATGATCCAAATTGCATCATTCCCCTGCGACGTCTTCAGAAATCCCATAATGAAATACAATCGAGATATTGTCCCACTTCCATTCGGGAATGGTGAGGTTTTGCAGCTCTCCGTATGGCCTTTGGTGTTCTGTCTTCACTTGCTGACACGCCATGCATTACGACACAAAAGTAGCTACGTCTTTCTTCATGTCGTGCCACCAAAAGTTTGTGCGCAAGTCCTTGTACATCTTGGTGCTCCCAGGATGTAACGAGTACTTCGCATAATGCGCCTCTATCAGAATTTCTTTTCTGAGTTCGGCAGTTTCAGGAATGCAGAGCCTTCCTTTTAATCGTATTGTCTCGTCTCCGTCTTTCGCAAAGTCAGTCGCCCTTCTTATTGAAATCAACTCGCACATCTGCTTAAAAAATGAATCATCTTTCTGTGCGGTCTTTATTTTGCTAAGCAGGCTCGACCCAATCTTCAACTGAGCTAGGTGCAGATATCAATACTCAATTTCGAGTTCGATACCCATTGCTTCAAGGTCTCGTCGTATCTTATTATTTAGAGCCAGTGATCCCATAAACATTCTGCTCAGTGCGTCTGCTACGACGTTTCCTTTGCCCGGCGTATATTCGATCGTTAGCTCGTAGTCTTTTATTAGTTCGAGTCAATGCCGCTGCCACAAGTACAGTTCTCGCTAGGTGAATAAGTATTGATACTCTTGTGATCCGTGTAGATCCTACAAGCCACACTATAGAGGTAGTGTCGCCAGAGTTTCAATGCGAACACAATCGTCGTCAATTCCAGATCATGCGTTATATAGTTCTTTTTGTGCTGCTTCAACTGCCTTGAAGCATATGAGATGACTTTATCTCTCTGCATGAGCACGCATGTCACACCCCGCTCCCGTAGGAGCGATCGTCCTCGCTAAGGCGTGATACCGCACGAGCCTAGATTGCACTCGTACAAGGCAGTTTCATAACGGTCGATTACAGCGGCAGCGACGGGGTCGTCGCACAGAAGTCCCAAGCAGAAACATTGAATCATTACAGCAAAATTAAAAGACAAACAAGTTATTCAAAAGTACTCTTTATTGATATTGAACAATGAGATTACAATGGGCGCAAGGCCATTTTTACAAGTCTCTCAAGCTCACTTTTCTCTCATTTTACAAGTCACTCTGCTCTCTCTCATCTTTTGATACAATGCTTGAGCCAGCGGAAGCTTCGGAAGGCAACGTCCATACATTATGTCCCGTATAATTCTTTGACTCCACGCGGCCGCACGCTTCGAATCGCCAAGGAACTCCGTGCTTCGACGCATCCAAGCGAGCTTCGCGCCACGAGATTCTATCTGTACCTGCACATGAAAACTGTGTGGGTGTCAGTACTCAACTGTACTGGTGGAGTGAGCTCCTCGCCCACCCATACAAAACTAACACGTTCATTTACTTTGTGCAATGCAAGTCCCTTTTACGATTGTCTTTCTAGTCTTGCCTTAGGATCAATTTTAAGACTACGATGCCTGACCAAACCGATGTGCCACGACATGGTCGTGCTATAATGCCAACGTGTATTTCGATCGAGGCAGTGCCTCATCGCTTATGTACTTGACCGAACTCCAACTCGGGACGACAGGGTCGTGCCATACTCTATTCGTGACTTCTACATATTCGAGACAGTGCTTCGCCGAGGAGAAACTTATGCGAACTCGGCCGTGCCAAGACTTTCGCTTAAGCTCAAGTGCCTCTAGACCAATTCTCGTGCCAACGACGTCAAGGGGACGACTCGTGTAGGTCGTGCCTCTAGACCTTGCTTAGACTTGTTCGTGCTTCAAGATTGAGGTCGTGCCTCGCAACTCATCAAAACTTATCTTCGGTACCGCCTTGCGGTCTTCATGTTCGACTCATAAACCAACTTAGACAAGACTTGTCAAACCTAGTATCGATTTCATGAACATCTTGACGCCACGTATCGTGCCTAGCACGGTGCCTATGCTGCAGCCCAATCTTAGGCCCATATATTTTGTTACCGACTGGACATGTATTCAGGTTCTAGACTCAATCCAAAGGTATACATGCGGTTTGCCGCTATTCTGCCGACCCATCTATATGAGTGGTCACTAGCAATGTCAAGCTATCTTGGACTTGGCTAAGGGAATTCGGTCCGCCCTTCCACGGGTAGCTAGTCCCAGAAGTGCCGAATCTCCCATGCGGTTATCCAGCATCTTGCTTTTGAGCCAACTCGCTTCCCCCGGGCTGACATGATCCCGGCGCTCCGGCGATCACTCGAAAAGACTTCACATTGTCGAAAAGTTGTCCAATGACCATGCACGACTCAACTCGATCTACCAAGTCCTTTCTTATTCATGATCATGTTTTCTTTCTTTCTATCGAGACTCCCAAGTAGCGGGACCGATCTCGCGTGCTTGCTTATCCAGACTTATCGAGACTCCCAAGTAGCGGGATCGATCTCGCGTGCTTGCTTATCCAGACTTATCGAGACTCCCAAGTAGCAGGACCGATCTCGTGTGTGAGACTTATCGAGACATAGCGATACCGATCTCGCATGATTCCTTATCGAGACTCCCAAGTAGCGAAACCGATCTCGGCGACAACCAGTCCTGTGGACTTCCTTTGTCCGAGGCATACTCTTTACTAAATTCAACATGGCTTGTACCTTAGATAGGCCTGGTTCTATAGGCGACTATATCGCTCAAGTCATATACTTATACGATGAGCCTTATTCTCAAGGGACTACGCAACTTGACAACCGCAGATAGAGCAGGACAGTGCTAGAAACGGTTTAGACCGACCGGCATAACTTTGCCTAACTTATTTGTGCAACGAGTTGATGAGCATAGGCTACGCCAAGCTTCGCATCGAGAAAACGTGTCGTGCACGCGATCGACTTGAACAACCAAGTTCTCGGGTGCCTAGACTTAAGCCAACAGCCGTACAAGACGACTTAACTCACGGGACGTGCGAAGGCTATGCCAAGCCTTGGACGACGGGATCGTACATGCATTTTCAAGCATTCACGCGGGCGATGCCTATGACTTAGGCTAATTCGAGCATTGGGACAAAACGACGGGACCATGCATGCTTTATCAAGCATTCAAGTGGACGACGCCTATGACTTAGGCTGATTCGAGTGTCGGGGCAACTTAGCAACTTAGGCCAACTTCCTTCTTCCAAGCCACGGGATGAAGGATCGAGTGCCAGTTTAAAAGTACACTGAGCGGACTTCTAAGCAGACCGTGGGACCATTTTTAATGTTCTAAGACATTCCGACCCGTCGGGATTATTCCCTTAGCTATGTGGATGCGTCTCTTTTATTATCAAGCCTAACTTGTGCAAGTTGAAACATGCGAGTTACTAAGTGAAGGCTAAGATGAGGTGAGTTCACCGAAACTATCCCACCTGAGCGAGGAGTCGCCTCGACCGAGCGAGCCTTCGAGCAGCCGTTGCAAGGCTAAGTCCGAACGCCGTCGGCGTTTTGATTCCTCCGATTGACTTTGCGGGACGGGGCACTACAACATACACCACTCAGAACAAGTCTCGTCCTTGAGACTTTCCTGAAGGCAAGCCATCCTACCATTTCTATGGCCAAAACTTAATCGAGCCTAGACACGGAACTATAACAGTCGTACAGGGCACGCCATAATTTATCGTACA
The DNA here is from genome assembly GCA_029216955.1 of Iris pallida. Classification (NCBI taxonomy): domain Eukaryota; kingdom Viridiplantae; phylum Streptophyta; class Magnoliopsida; order Asparagales; family Iridaceae; genus Iris; species Iris pallida. Next base: position 4,550,414 of record JANAVB010041020.1, read on the forward strand.
CACTCCGCCTACATGTTTCTTCGATTCCGAGTCATGCTCGCACTATTATCAATCTTTTCCTTTAGCATGATTCAAATCCTCGACACTCTTTCATTCCCCAAGTCTCATTTTAATTCAACGTATCACTTGGTTGGATCGTGCACGCATTCCAGGCGTCCCCAAAATACATGCATTCAGCCAAGCCGCATGATAGAGAATTTGTCATTCTCACTCGAGTCGCATTGTGCACATACTCAGGCATCCCTAAAATATATACATGTCAGCCGAATCTCGTAAGGGATATTCCTATATTCGTGACTCACACTATCCATCCATGCCAATCCACATGATCAATCTTTCGATTGCTAACTCTTAAAACATGGCGTCTCGCATAACCGTTAGGCCATTTCTCAATGCTAAGTCAATGTCAGGATTGGAATCATAGTTCCCCAACAATAATGCTAATACTGACCCCAATCCTAGGGTCAAACCAAGTCGGTAATACAGGGTTTTCTACCCAAGCTCGTATTACGCAGATTTCTAAACATCGAGCACGATCATCTAATTCGTATCAAGTACTCGTTGCGCATATTCGACTTTGTTTCAAATTACCAATTCTAACCAATTCATGTATTCGATCACGAGGTCATCTAGCTCGACAATAAGTTGTGCCCCAATCTCATGCGAGTCTGATCATCCACGGTGGTTCATGAATCACCATGCAACGCTCTCGCGAAATAAATTATTCTCATCGGGGCGTAACTCTTGCTTGAGTCTAGACTTATTCATTTTCGATATGCGGATTTGGACCTACTCAATCCTCAAGTTCAATTCATCAAGCACACAAAGTCATTATCGAGTCCATCTTCGCGTCAAACTACAAGTCGAAGCAATCAATTGCCACGCCATGCAAGTTCGATCACCCCCGCTGTATGAATCACCATACCAGCACTCATGCGGAGTGATCGTCCTAATCGGCGTGACGCATGTGCGAGGCTGAAGTTGCGCTCGCATAAGACAAGAATGTCAACGTTGGGGTTATTGTCGAAGCAATCCAAACATTTCATTTTCATCCAGCCAAGATCTCAATTTTGATAGTCCGTTCGTCATTCTTGAACTAGAAAATCCTCGAGCCAAGACTATCTTTTCTTCGACACATTTCAACATCCGGAGTATAGCATCCTTCGGAACAATGACATCTTACACGATCATCGTTCCGTGAATCAGAGTACCCCCGAGTTATCTTACTTCGATCTTTGATACGCCTCAATACTATCGATGATGTACGTAACCTGACGATCTTTCTTTTGTAACGAACTCTGAGTCGTGCACTGATGCTGTCGTCCGAGTTGGATATTCCACAATCTTCTCGATATTCAAGATCAAGCTTGAAATCACAAGTGCGATCCTCTAGGCTTCCTCGGTCAATACATACATTTCTATGCATCGTTTTGAATCTTGATTCAATATCATTTTCCTAACTCGCATTGCCCATTTACAAGTTGTCAGAACGCCATCTCGTTTGGGACATTCGAAGTCACGACTAACTAGGCATGACGCGTTCTAAGGCTTTGCGCGATTGCATCGCCTCGCCGACGTACTCGTTGTTACTCGTAATCCTCAATTTTTGCTTGAATGATTTCCAAGACAAACCATACACCACTCAGGATTCGAGCCATCCGATCTAGTCCAAATCACGTTCGCGTTACTCACTAACACATCCTTCAGATTCGTTCGACGAATCTTTAGCATAATCGCTCACGTCGTCTTGACGTACTAAGTCGTTCGCACTATTCCTTAAAATCTAGACCAATCTTCCGTGTATGCCTAAGCGTTAGTTCGATAGCGTACCTATCGATATACACTCTAAGTGTATCTCCGTTCCCGATCGAGCGGTACTCAATATCGCTCGCAACTTGTTTGTACCATAAAGTCGATGTGCACGATACACAGCACAACTTAGCCAAAAGGCCGTGTGCATAGCCATCCCATACGGTCTATACTCAGAGTTTGCACGCTCATTTGCTAGTGTCGACATAGGACTAGTTGGGCACGCACGCGACTTGCTAACTTAGCACACATTTTCTATTAAGTCAAGTTTGACGCCGTTCGGCACAAAGGCGACGGTCTATCGATGCGTTCGATTGAACACTTGCACAAGCTTTTGAAAATATTTAGACTTATTGTATGGACATGTCGAGGGATATTTGAGAGAGAGCCCACACTTATTTTTCCATGAATGAGTTTTCAAAATCTAGAGATTCAACTTGAAGTCTAAGGACGTAAAGCCGTGCTCTGATACCATTATGTCACGCCCCGCTCCCGTAGGAGCGATCGTCCCCGCTAAGGCGTGATGCCGTACGAGCCTAGATTGTGCTCATGCAAGGCAGTTTTATAACGACCGATTACAGCGGCGGCGACGGGGTCGTTGCACAGAAGTTCCAAGCAGAAACATTGAATCATTGCTGCAGAAATTTAAAGACAAAACAAGTTATTCAAAAGTACTCTTTATTGATATTGAACAATGAGATTACAATGGGCGCAAGGCCATTTTTATAAGTCTCTCAAGCTCACTTTTCTTTCATTTTACAAGTCACTCTGCTCTCTCTCATCTCTCGATACAATGCTAGAGCCAGCGGAAGCTTCGGAAGGAAACGTCCATACATTATGTCCCGTATAAGTCTTTGACTCCACGCGGCCGCACGCTTCGAATCGCCAAGGAACTCCTTGCCTCGACGCATCGAAGCGAGCTCCGCGTCACGAGCTTCTACCTGTGCCTGCACATAAAAACTGTGTGGGTGTCAGTACTCAACTGTACTGGTGGAGTGAGCTCCTCGCCCACCCATACAAAACCAACACGTTCATTTACTTTGTACAATGTAAGTCCCTTTTACGATTATTTTTCTAGTCTTGCCTTAGGATCAATTTTAAGACTACGATGCCTGACCAAACCGATGTGCCATGACATGGTCGTGCTATAATGCCAACGTGTATTTCGATCGAGGCAGTGCCTCATCGCTTATGTACTTGACCGAACTCCAACTCGGAACGACAGGGTCGTGCCATACTCTATTCGTGACTTCAACATATTCGAGACAGTGCTTCACCGAGGAGCAACTTATGCGAACTCGGCCGTGCCAAGACTTTCGCTTAAGCTCAAGTGCCTCTAGACCAATTCTCGTGCCAATGACGTTAAGGGGACGACTCGTGCAGGTCGTGCCTCTAGACCTTGCTTAGACTTGTTCGTGCTTCAAGATTGAGGTCGTGCCACGCAACTCATCAAGACTTATCGACGGTGCCGCCTTGCGGTCTTCATGTTCAACTCATAAACCAACTTAGACAAGACTTGTCAAACCTAGTATCGATTTCATGAACATCCCGACGGCACGTATCGTGCCTAGCACGGTGCCTATGCTGTAGCCCAATCTTAGGCCCAGATATTTTGTTACCGACTGGACATGTATTCAGGTTCTAGACTCAATCCAAAGGCATACACGCGGTTTTTCGCTATTCTGCCGACCCATCTACATGAGTGGTCACTAGCAATGTCAAGCTATCTTTGATTTGGCTAAGGGAATTCGGTCTGCCCTTCCACGGGTAGCTAGCCCCGGAAGTGCCAAATCTTCCATGTGGTTATCCAGTATCCTGATTTTGAGCCAACTCGCTTCCCCAAGGCCGACATGATCCCGGCGCCCCGACGATCACTCGAGAAGACTTCACCTTGTCGACAAGTTGTCCAATGACCATGCAAGACTCAACTCGATCTATCAAGTCCTTTCTTATTCATGACCATGTTTTCTTTCTTTCTATCGAGACTCCCAAGTAGCGGGATCGATCTCGCGTGCGTGCTTATCCAGACTTATCGAGACTCCCAAGTAGCGGGACCGATCTCGTGTGCGAGACTTATCGAGACATAGCGAGACTCCCAAGTAGCCGGACCGATCTCGACGACAACCACTCGTGTGGACTTCCTTTGTCCGAGGGATACTCTTTACTAAATTTACCATGGCTCGTACCTTAGACAAGCCTGGTTCTATAGGCGACACTATCGCTCAAGTCATATACTTATACGATGAGCCTTATTCTCAAGGGACTACGCGACTTGACAACCGCAGATAGAGCGGGACAGTGCTAGAAATGGCTTAGACCGACCGGCATAACTTTGCCTAACTTATTTATGCAACAACTTGACGAGCATAGGCTACGCCAAGCTTCGTATCGAGGAAGCATGTCGTGCACGCGATCGACTTGAACAACCAAGTTCTCGGGTGCCTAGACTTAAGCCAACAACCGTGCAAGACGACTTAACTCACGGGACGTGCGAAGGCTATGCCAAGCCTTGGACGACGGGACCGTGCATGCATTTTCAAGCATTCACGCGGGCGACGCCTATGACTTAGGTGTTTCACTTAACAAAATGCCCTTAAAAGGCTTTTGAGAGAAAATTAGAAAAAGTACAAAAGTACAAATAGTTTCTGGGAAGTATTGCTATGGAAGTCTGATCTGAGAGCGACCACTTTGTTCCTTGGACCACACGATGATGATGAAGAGAACTGCTTGGAGAAGAACAACTGGAAGAACTAAGTCGCCAGAAAGGTATCGACACAATTGGCACTGATAGCACAGTCGAATGCTTTCCTGCTTTGCTTCACTCTGTTCTTGAGAAAAAGTTGAAGAGAAATGCTCTGGAAAATTACTTTACTTTGAAAGTATTTGGGCTCCAAAAATCTTGTACCTTCTTTCTTAAAAAAGAAGTCTTTATATAAACTTGTCTTCTGTGCATAAAAAGCATCAATATTGAGTTTCTACGCATGTAACTGTCACCCACGACTGACAATCAGCCTTTACGCGTGATAACACATGTCTTATATAGAGTTTTAGCCTCTACGCATGGTGACACATGTCCCATAATTTTAGCAATATGGGCAGAGCACGTACACACGTTCCTCGATAAGTATGGCATGAAAGACACGTATGCAGACCACGTTCTCACATAGCCAGAAAAGATTGAGCGTAAAATAACCCAAAATAAACTTCCTGCATAGAGCGGCTAAAAAGTAGCCTTGAGCGTATAGCTAGCTCAAATAAACTCTACGCACACAAAAGTAGCTGAAATAGCCTTGAGCGTAAAAAACTCAAATAACTTTCATGCGTAAAGGAAGCGGTCTCTTGAGCGTAAAGTAGCCCATCTGCACACTAAACGACAAACGTTGGGTTTGGTGCAAAAATCTTCTTGGCTTCTGTGCAATGTTCTATCAGAAAATCATTCTGTCAGAGCAGTATCACGTGCATTAAATACGGTCTGGACAGCCTGTCTCTCGCGTAAAGTCTGAGAATGCTCTCGCGTCGAGTTTGAGGACGGCTCTTGCGTAAAGGAGCTTGCGTAGAGTTAGAGCTTGAATCTGACTCAGTTTGACTTGCGTAGAGTCTTTAAATGGGCCTCGCGTAGAGTCTGAAACTGACTTTGCGTAAAGCTCTCAACTTCTTTGACTTGGTCTATGAAGTTTATTTATGCTTCTAGAAGACCCCCTTCAAAGTTTTTAAATTTTTCTAAGATTTGAAATACTTTGAACAGAAGCGTAAAATCCAGGATATCCAACAGTCATCTCAGAAGCGTAAAATTCGGGATACCCAACAGTCATCTCAGAAGCGTAAAATTCGGAATACCCAACAGTCATCTCAGAATTCGAATCGAATTCAAAATTTTCTATAAATAGAGCTTCGCTAGTAGAAAGAAAACTTTACACATCTCTTGCAATCTCAATCTTCTTTACTCTTGTCTTCGAAACCCAGTTCAAACAAATAGCACCAAAGAGGAAGACCAACGTCGGCGCTAAGGGCAAGAAGCTCGATGTTGCTTCGTCGAGGACTGAACGTACGGAGACCACCGTCGCATCATCGGAGGCAACCCAAAAGACCAACCCCTCTGTGGCTCCGGCCATGATAGGTAGAACCCTATCTAGTTTGGCCATGGGTTCGTCGGAGAAGAAGAATAACCGAACGAAAACCCTAAATTTTATGCCCACGTTTATACGTGTCAGCGTAGAATAAAAACCACCAAATACGCCCATGTCTATACGTGTCAGCGTAAAATAGAAACAACATAATACACCCACGTCTATATGTGTCAGCGTAAAATAAAAACAACAAAATATGCCCACGTCTATACGTGCCAGCATAAAATGTTAAGCATTAAATACGCCCACGTCTATACGTGTCAGCGGAAAGTTAAAAATACGCAAGTCACCCACGTTCATAGTGTCAGCGTAAAGCAAGTCAAAAGACTATATGTTTTCATGCGTACAACTTTTACTCTTTTGAACAGAGAAAAGTACGCGTAAAAAACTTTTAGTCATACACTGCATCAACTTTTACTCTTTTTTGTTGTTATTTTTGCAGTGGACTTGCAGATTCATCCTCTCTCTGAAGTCTTTGGTTCCCCAACTGGTATCTTGGGTTCCAACTATTTGGAGAATCTATCTCATGTCGAATTTCCCTAGTGCGACAAGCAATACCCTGAGGAAAGACAAAAGCTGATAACTGCTCAGGGAGACAGGATGCTGCTGATTTTGATAAACGGAGAACTGTTGACATCGTTGGATGGCCAACAATTTTTGAAGCCTGTCTTCATGTTTGGAGACGCCATTGACTTCAAATCTTAGACAAATTCCAAGAATGAGTCCTGGGTATTTAAATTTGGGGAAAGAACAAATGTTAAGGGATTATCCCCTTTCTTCCTTTGCTCATGCCTCTCATCCAAGGAAGATGGTTTGGAATCTGACTCCTAATAGTCATGGAAGACCAGGAAAAATCATATTTAAGAGAGACGGGTCCAACCAAATGGACTACCATACAAGTACTCCTAGTGGTGGTGTTGTTCCTTTCTAAGGATTATTATCGGGGTTCACACCGAGTGAGAGCTCGTCTCTGATTCAACCAGTGCAGATACCAATGTTCATCAACAGGCTTATGAAGGTTTCAGTACTGTATCCTCATACTAATCCCAGGCTTCAAGGGTGGATGACTCCCCAAAGCAAGAATTGGATTCAACTCAGTAATTGGGTCATAAAGACTTTCCAAGCGGATCTCCAAAATATCGGATTGTTAGAAGCAGTGGCCTCCACCAGCTAAGGCATACCGATAAACAACAATCTGTTCTTAGCACTGATGGAGCTATATATTAGCTCGATGGGAACTTTTACAACTCCAATAGGTGAAATGGGTTTTGCACTTCACGAGATGAAATTCATCTCTAAATTGCCAATGGGACAAGTTCCCTATGAGGAGTATGTTCTCTGAACCAAGAGCTGGCTGAAATTAGTGAGAAAAACCCTCGCTTAGTCGAGGTATATCAAGAGTTGATGTGCCATTATCTGATCTGCACCACTATGTACGAGAGCAGATCAAATCTAGCATATGTCAACAAATGGACAACATACCTATTCTACCATAAGAATTGGGTATCCAAGGAGGACAAGGATAGATTTCAAGACAACAAGGCTCAAGCTATCAATCCTTGCACGGTAATTCCTGCCGACCTGATAAATACTTTGATGGCCAAATATAAGCTACCAGACAAGTATCTAACTGATAAAGCTGGAGAATTCCCCGCGAGGATTGAAGCATTAAGCTTTATAAGACATGGTAGTCGAAAGCTCTCCAAGGAAGCCCTGCTGGCAGGCTTTCTTTCATTGTGGCTGAGAAGGTGGGTTGTACCGGGGACCAGTACTGCTGATAGAATTCACCGGAACGTACTATGGCCAGCAGTACGTTTGGTGTTCAAGACCAGACTCAGCCTATTACTGGCAATGGTATGTCGGATAAATGCTGGTCTGCGAGCATTTGGTGAAGAATTGATTAACAATGCTCCCTACCGTGGCAGTTTCCCTAGGGTGGAGATGCCCTACACCTACTTGATGGGCTGGCTACTACATCACAACTGCAGTTTATTGCCACCGGGCCCCGAAGATCAAGTAGAGGTATTCCTCCAAAAATTTAGCAAAGCCGTCTAGAAGGCAACCACAGTGGCAGCTACACGGGCAGCACTGAATTATTCCCATGGATGGAATTTTTTTTTGCACCCGACTATCTGTTCCAGCAGACTGTTATGGTGTACAATTTGAAGACGTAGGTCAAGGTAGGACTGAAATGCCTGCGTCAGTCTTTAACTGGCTAATATGCATCAGACCTTCACATCTGATGTATAGAACTGAAGATGACTGCGTCTTCGAACCGTACTTACCCGTCTGTTCGTTCGCCAATTCGGATATGACCAGCTCCATATTGGTAATCCCTCCACCAACTTTAACCGCTACGGAAAACTAGTTGATGGAGCGAGAGCATGGCGGTATTTCAGCGCCGGATGCACTGGCGCCAAATTCTATGTGTCAACTGCCACAAGTACAACTGAGCTACGAATGCTTCATTCGTATGCTCATTTTTATGCCTCCATTCGTTCCTTTGCCAAAGACTACAACATGAAAGGTAGTCTCCGGTGGGAAAAAGAAGGAGAAGCAGAAGAACCAGTTACGGTTTCTCCATATATCCCCGATGATGCAGCTCCAGATGAATATCTGGAAGCGATCCCCATGGGAGTTGGAGAGGCACCAGCGGGAACAATTACAATTTCTACCTCTAGGAAGCGTAAATCCGACACAGTGGTTGCTCCCCGAGAAAAGAAGAAAAATGTCACTGTTAAAGGGCCTTCTAGACAGAGGGCCGCTACTCCAGAAAGCGAAACTACTATCGAGGAGCCTCTAGACATTGCATCTTCTTCAGCTCATCCTGAAGAAGGGTCTTCAGCATCCCAACCAGCAGCAACAACAAAAGTTATGGGGATCCTATCTCCCAGACGTCTCAGAACTTTGTTGCATCTCACTTCGCTACAAAAGGCGAAAGCTGTCGAAGACACCACCACGACACATACTAATGATCCGGAACCCATCCCCTCGGATGAACCGGCTCTTGAATTAGAAGATGATGACAGAGATATGGATTATGACGCACTCTTGTCGCATCCTGTACCTAATCCAGGTAAATATAAATTACACATAATTTATATAAAAATATATATTATAAATTTTTGCATATTAACTATTTTGCTTAATTTTTGTAGGTGTCATCACTATAGCAAAGTCTGTGGCTGGCTCCTCCTCCTCCTCAAGAGACTATCCATGAAGAAGAAATAGAGTCTGAAGAAGAGAGTTCTTCTTCAAAGGAAGATTTTGCTTCTTAAGAATGTTCTCCATCTATGGAGATACAACAAGAGCCTGTAGTAGAGGCCCACCAAGAATTGCCTTTTCATGCTGAAGAAAGAGAAGAAGAACCAGCTGCAGAAGAACCAGCTGCAGACGAAGAACCAGCTGTAACTGAAGTACTGTCAGAACTTGAAAGGCCTGCAGTCAGCAAAGGTGATGAAGACATTGTCAACCCGTCAACCGAAGTCGGAGACGTAGTAAAAGCACCCTCAGTTATTACTACTGATCCGGCACAAGTTCTTGAGAAGACAGTGTCCGAACCTGAATTGGTTACAACAATCACAATTCCCACCGCAACAATCACCACCCCCGAAACTCAAGTAGTTTCAGCTCCAGAAACGGCTGGAGAAATAATCCACAAAAGTGCTGAAGATATTGTCTCTGGAACTCCTGGGGATCAATTAGCTATAGTAGCAACAACAACTATGTCTTTAGCTCAACTAGCTACCAAGGCAACGACAACATCCGCCCCCAGCCTTCAGAAGAAGGATTTAGCATACCTTATTGCCACACCGAGTTCCCATGCAGAAATGAATCTTTTAGTTGAGATTCATACTGAAGCTTTCTATAAAATCTTGGTGGCCTTGATCAAGATGGTCCTGAAGAAGGGCCTAAATTATGAAAGCTTGAAGGCTGCGATTGCTTCCACTATTGGGAATGTTGCTATGTTTAATGATGCTGAGAGAGTAGCAGCTCTGGAGAAAGTAGTGGAAGGACTTGAACAACCTATTAAGGAATATCTAAGGCTATCAAGTGAAAACCTCGAAAGTCTCAACCAGACCGAGTATGATGCTTTATCAGCTGAATACATCACTCGGGAGACTATTTTTAAGGAATCTCTTCAGGACTATAGCAGCAAAGTTGCCAGGAAGAGGGCTTTTTTGAACGAAACTAAACCCCTACTGGAGACACATAGAGAAGCCTATGAAACTTCAAACATGAGAATTCATTAACAAGATGATAGAATTCGTGAAGTTGAAGCAGAGTTGGCTCGATTGAAGGCAGAGAGAGATCAGATGATTGCAGCTCGAGACAAACATCTAGCACAGAGCTCAATATTGGAAGAGAAGGTTTTTGGTGTTGAAGCTACCATTAAAACCCTTGATGAAGCCAAGGATAAGATGATAGTTACTTTTGCCGAACTCTCCCATCTCTGTACTGCAGAAGCTCGTCGTACCATAGCTACTACAACTGTGCTGAATTCTCGTGAGAGGCGTTTGGCAGAGTTGCAGAAAATGCTCGAAGATGTATCTGCTCCACCTTAGGAATTTTTGTATTTAATAAAGAATTTTTTATCTTCTGTCTTTTCCTTCATTTTGCTGATGTACTATTCCCAGTCATGAAATAAATGAACTATATTTTTATAAAATGGCTGTGAGATAGAAAACAATTATTAGAGGTAATATGAACATGATAAGTCTTCTAAACTCAATAGATTATATCTATCCAGAGGTAATGTGGATAGATAATAAATCTTGTTTTTTTAGAGTATACAACACTATCAGAGGTAATATGAATGTGATAGATCGTAATAACTCAAAGAAAATATATTAATGTCTATTCAGAGGTAATGTGGACATGATAGATAAGAATAAAAAGAAGTAGACTTAATATCTATTCAGAGGTCATGAGGACATGATAAATAATAAAAAAATTTCTTTCTAAAATCAGCTAGTAAGACAGAAAATCAAAATTCTTTTTTAGGAGAATAAATAATCAGCTTAACAAAACCTTGGTAGCTGGAGAATGAAGAAGAAATTCAAACGTAGTATTTCTTCAAGAATTTACCATTAATTGGCATCATGAGCAAATCTCCATTAGGTTTAGACAACCTATAAGCACCATTGGAGAATACGGTTTCGATTACATAAGGACCCTCCCATTTAGCTTGGAACTTGTCTTTACTCTTATGAGTCATAACTATAGGTCTTCGGACAGCTAGGACTATCTCTCCTACTTTAAATACTCTTTCTTTAACTTTACGGTTGAAAGCTCGAGATATGCGGGCTTGATACAGCTCAATGTGCTGTTGTGCTTGAAGACGCTTCTCATCCAAACCTTCAAGTTCTTGGAGTCTCAAGCGATCATTATTCTCTGTAGTCAGCTCATTAGCAATGGCTATTCTAAGAGATGGTATTTGGATTTCTAGTGGAAGAACAGCTTCACATCCGTAAACTAATGAAAATGGTGTAAAACCAGTTGGAGTTCTGACTGTTGTTCGATAAGGCCACAAATATTTTCCAAGTTTCTCATTCCAATCACGTTTATTAGAAGAGACAAACTTTTTGATAAGTTTAATAATTGTTTTATTGAAAGCTTTCGCTAAACCATTAGCAGCTGGATTGTAAGCTGTAGAAGCTAAGTTCTGGATCCGATTCTTGTCACAGAATCGATAAAACGCCTGACTGGCAAATTGTGTTCCTTTATTATGAATTATTCTTTGGAGAATCCCGAAACGATAAATGACATGATGTTTGATAAAGCTAACCATATTAGACGATTTTACTTCAACAAGAGGAACTGCTTCTGCCAATTTGGAAAAGTAATCAGTTATAGCAAGGATAAACCAATGTCCTTTGGCAGAAGGGGGATTAATTGGACCAATAATATCCATACCCCAAGCTTCGAAAGGCCAAGAAGCTGCTGTAGGATGTAAAAATTCAGAAGGTTGATGAATAAAGTCAGCATGAATTTGACATGCTTTGCACCGTCTGGCATAATCCACAGCATCTGCTATAATGGAAGGCCAATAATATCCCATTCTTCGAATACGGTCCTATAATTTCGGACCTGGTTGATGTGCACCACAAACTCCGTCATGAGCTTCACGAAGTGTTTGCTTAGCCTCACTTTCCGAAAGACAACGCAATAAAAGTCCGTCATAAGAATGACAATACAACATATGCATTGAAGAATCATAATAGAATTGAAATGACCGTCTTTTGATTGATGCAGCTTCTTTTGGATCTTCAGGTAAAATCCCGTAGACCGCATAATCAATAAATGGACTTCTCCAATCCTTTTGCTGAGAATTTGATTCAGAAGCATAATTTTGTTCGATATGCAAATTATTCTTGACACAGAATAAGTCTCGATCCAACAAAGTGATAGTATTTTGTCTTCTGATTGGAACTGCTAAGTCTGCAGCTAAACTAGCAAGAGCGTCAGCTTCCAAATTTTGAGAATGTGGTACGAATTCAATGAAGAATCCTTTGACTGAAAGAGCCAATTCGATTACCACTTTTAGGCCTGTTAATGGTAGACCATAAATCCATATCCGATTTGTATTCTAACCAAAAATATCCGAAATTTCGGATACGGATACGGAATCGGATATCATATCGGATATTTATCGAATATCGGATGCGGATACGGTAAGTGTCATATCCGAACCAATAATATCCGAACTAATAATATTTAAATTATTTAATAAATTTAAAATGATATTTACTACAAATTATGTTTTTCAGCCAAAACTTATTGGAAAGTGTAGATACTTCAAACTATATTTTCCAGCCACTTTAAGTGGTTTAGATCGATACCATAGGGTTGAACTTAAATTTCCAGCAACATATATACTACAATATATTTGTCATATCATAGCTAAAGTGTTAAAACGATTTGGTTGTCACCTTGCAAACGGCTGAAAAATATAGTTTGAAGTATCTACCCGATCTAAACCAACAAGGTGACAACCAAAACGTTTTAACTCATTTTTTTCTTCCCTTTTTTAAATATTTTTTTTAGTAATCTTATTGGTTCGGATATTATCCAATATCTGTTAAAATTATTGGTAACGGATATGGTAGCCAAAAATTATATCCGATCGGATATCAGATAGTTATCGAATATATCCGATAGTTAATGGTTCGGATATGGTAATGCCAATATCCGACCAATAAGCTACCATTGACAGGCCTAACCACTTTATGATAAGGAATGAGGTCAGGATTTCTGACTTCATATGTCCCTCTGACCTGATTGACAATCAGTTGAGAGTCTCTATAAGCTTCCAGGAACTCAATGTCCAATTATTTTGCTACTTGAAGACCAATTAGCAGAGCATTATATTCTGCCACATTATTGGAACATGGTTCATTGAGGGAGTAAGCACGGTATATAACCATTTTATCAGGAGAGACTAATACAATGCCTACTCCAGAGACAATATTGCCTTTAGGTCCAACTCGTGATGCTCCATCAAAGTATAATTGCCAAATGTCATCCCTCAAAATCATGCTGCAATCTACAACTTCATCTGGAATGTCTTCATATAGTTTAGAAGTTTCAGGTATAGGGTGAGCTGCTAAGAAGTCAGCTAACGCTTGACCCTTCACTGATTTTTGAGGTATGTAGACCATATCATAGGGAGTAAGCTACATTGCCCAGGTAGCTAATCGGGAGTTAAGAATACTCGGCTTTCTCATCAATACCCAAATAGGATTTATTCTGGATATGACATGAATAGTCTGTCCCGATACATAATGTCGCATCTTTTGAACGACAAAAACAAAGGCTAGACATTCTTTTTCCACAGGAGTATACCTGTGTTCAGCTCCAACCATCATTCGACTGAGATAATAAATTGCTTGTTTATGACCTTTATCACTTTCCTGTGCAAGAAGAGCACCAAGAGAGTGATCTAATGCTCGAACATACAACAAAAATGGTCTTCCCACTACTGGAGGTACTAGAATAGGTAGATTTGTAAGGTATTGCTTGATGTCATTGAAGGCTTTTTGACATGCTTCATCCCAAACAAATGACACACCTTTCTTCAGCAAATGAGAGAAATGTTGACATCTTCCAGAGAGATTTGATATAAATCTCCTGATATAAGCAATGCGACCTTGAAAACCACGGAGCTCTTTCAGATTGCGTGGAGGACGCATTTCAAGAATTGCTTTGACTTTATCAGGATCAACATGAATACCTTGAGAAGTAATGACAAATCCCAAAAATTTGCCACTAGAAACCCCTAAGAAAGACTTAGTGGGGTTCATTTTAGTTGATGTCGACGCATCAACTCGAATACTGTCTTCAAGTCTTGAATGTGATCATCTTTTAATCGACTTTTGACGGCGATATCATCCATGTAACATTCAACTATTTTTCGTAGATGTTCTTGAAAAATATTGCTCATGCCCCTTTAATATGTAGCACCAGCATTTTTCATACCAAAAGGCATAACTGTATAGCAATAAACTCCAAGGGGTGTACGAAAAGCAGTATGCTTTTCATCTCCTGGATGCATCTTAATTTGGTTATATCCTGAAAATCCGTCCACGAAGGACATGCGTTCAAAACCACATGTATTGTCTATCATGACATCAGTGATAGAAAGTGGAAATTCGTCTTTTGGACAAACTGCATTGAGATCTCAAAAATCTATGCAAACTCAAACTTTTTTATTCTTCTTTATGCGAGGAACAATATTGGCAACCCAATCTGGGTGTTGTTGTTCACGAACAAAACCACATGTGATCAATTTTTAACTTCTGCTTTAATTGCATCCATCATATCCGGTCGAAAATGCCGCTGCTGTTGTTTTACAGGTTTGGCGTTAGGAAGGATATTGAGCTTATGGGTAGCTATTTTAGGATCCAAACCTGGCATATCCTCATAGCTCCATGCAAAGATATCAATATATTATTTAATTAGTTTTATCAACTCTTCTTTTTCATCTTTAGAAAGGTTTTTGCTGATAAATATGGGTTTTGATGTAGTTTTATCTCCAACATCAATCTGGACAATTTCATCTTCTGTGGGTGGCTGTCGCTGTTCGAACCGAAACTCCTATTGAGTGTCCATTTGTTGTGCCCATGGGTCATTTTTAAATAGTTCAGACTCATTATTGGTTTGAACCATATTAACTGAAAAGACGTACTCAGATTCAATATACTGAACTCCTTCAGAATCTGAGGATTGTGAAGAACTGGAAGAAAACTCTTCTTCCATATCTTCATTAAACTTGTGAGATGGATCGTATCCCAAACCATGACGAGTTCATTGATAAAATAGATCATCACATAATGGTAATCGTCTACCTTTGCCTTGATTGAGACCTAGCATGGTTTTTAAATCATATCCCATATTTTGGATAATCTTAAGAGATTGTTGACTATATTTATCAATTATGATTTTTCCTTTATCCTTCTCTTCGAGATTATCTGTCTGAATAACAGGGATATTTCTAGCCAAACCAAACATAATTTGACGTTTGTTCTTCTTATTAGACGGGATCACAAAATAAGATTCTTCGTGACGTCTATAAGTTACATAAGCTTGTGATGATGAGGCTACAGATAGAAAATAAGGAAAAGATGTTAGGAACCTCTGAGCATAAGGTCCAACATCGATATGAAGAGGAAAAGAATTCTCTTTTTGATTAATATATAAGGTTTTCTCTGTATTTATGTCAGTTTTATGTTGATGACTTTGATTATCAGCAGATAAAGTCATTCGTTCAATAAATTTGACAGCCATATACTCTAAAAGAAAATCTTTATTAAAATGAGAGAATACAGAGTGATCAATATTTACATTATTGACAGACTGATTACTACGCTTTGGATTAATCATTAGTGGACCGCCATCCGTCTTCAGCGTAGATTTGCCAAGGTTAATGACCAATGGCTCTGGATCAGTTGTACGAGAAGTACGTCCTTTAACCTTGATCATGAGAGGCTGATCACCAGTATTGGTTTGAATTCGACTTCTGATTGGAATCTTCACAGCTTCATCAGCAGACGTAGCTTGAGTTTTTTCTTTGACTTTAATCACCAAAGGTTCATCATTGACAGGTTGGGGTTGAATTCGACCTTTAACCTTAATCATCAAAGGTTGATCTTCTGAAGGCGATTGATCTTCTAAAATGGATTGATCTTCTACAGACGATCGATCTTCAGCCATATCAGATATTTCCTTCGCATGCTCCTGTTTGTAGAGTATCGAATCAGAGAAATAGGCTTCAACACCCTTAAAAGGATTGATATCTGCAAATTTAGTCTTCACAATCCCTTGAAAATTCACATACTTGAAGCATTGGTGGAGAGTTGAAGGCACAATATTATGCTCATGTATCCATGGTCTTCCAAGGAGGATATTATAAGATACATCTGAGTTAATAACATAAAAAGTTGCCATGGTTCGAAGATTACCTATTTGAATCTTCAGACGAATCTTTCCCAATGGTTTACTCTTTCCAGAATTGAAACTAATAATTATTGTACTAGTGTAAGTCAACTCACTAGTAGGAATCCTCAAGGGTCGTAGCATACTCTGAAGAATAATGCTAATAGAAGACCCATGATCGATGTAAATCATGTCAATTTCAGTAGAATCAATATACCCTGTATAATACAAAGCTCTATCATGTCGATTATGTTTCAACAACATATCCTCTTGTGTGAAAGTTATGTTAGGAATTGATTCTATCACACTGTGGAATTGAGGACATAACACCGGTATATTGTCAGGACTTTTGAGTTGATCTAAGCATGAATCTTAGCAAAGCTTCACTCAAAGTTTCTCGGCTCTCTTTAGAAAGACGAAGTAACTCAAAAATAGATAGCCTAGCCGGAGTATTGGCTAACTGGGCTAGTATGTCAAATTTATAGGGTCTTATTGATCCTTGATTTGAACTAGACTTCATCGGGACGTCAAAATGCACTGCATTCTGCTTCCTTTTTTCAACCATTAGGGGTTTAGAAGGCCTGGCCTCAACAGGAATAGAAGATGACTGAGTTGCTAGTGTTTCAGTAATGTCCTCTGCTTCTTTGGAAGTTTTCTCATAATCCTTGTGGTAGTCTTTTCCAGATCTTGTACCAGCAAAGGTTTCTTCCTCAGACTCAGGAGAATGAAGTACCATATTACATGATTTAGTCTTCTTTCCCTTAGTTTTCTTCTTACGGGATTTTTTATGAGGAACTTCAAATCCCAATCCGACAGATGATTTCTGACCTTGAATTTGTAAAGGAATTCGCATACCTTTACCATAGTTATAGCCTTCTGCTTTTTGAAAGTCATAACCCATCTTTTTTATGAGATGGACCAATTGTTGACTGTACATGTGAATGGGTAGTAGACTTTCACAAGATGTTTCAGCAGATGAAGAAGACCTCTGTATTCGCCAGGGTGGAAGCTTTCGGTACAGGAGGTGAAATCCCAACCGGAGCTTTCTCATAAGCAGCAAAAACTTGTTGTGCCCTGTACAAAGGGACACTATTCATTGCTAACCACTATTGATGAGTGAGCTTTAGTTTGGTAGGAGGATCCAAACTCGGAGGGCATATGTTCAAACCCTTTAACCTATCTTCCAAAGGGATGTCATCCCACAGATGATCAAAATCATCATGATCTGGGATAACAACATGAGAAATTATATTGCAGGTTTTGACTTTTCGACCTTTCTTAGATTTTGAAATTTTATTTTCATGCTCCATTTCAGGTACTAAGTCAGGATGCACCCACATGATTTCACCATTTTTTAAGGTAAAAGGCAATAGTCCTTTACCTTGATCTCTGGCTGGTGCAAGATTCACAATCTTCATTATCGCCTTCAGAATCAGGACAATCCCATCAGGCACTTACTGTGGAGAAAAACCTTCGAATTGAAGAGAAATCATATTGGTTGTAACTGTATGCTCATCATTAGTTAAAGCAATAGCTTTAGCATTTATCAATTCTTGAATTTTCTTCTTCAAGACATAGCAAGCTTTCGTGGGATGATTTATGTATCTATGATAGATACAATATTTGGGATTATCTACCAAATCTACTTCATTAGGTCGTTTTGGCTCTGGAATCTGGAGTTTACCACTCTTTATGAGACATTGAAATATCCCAGGAATATCACTGTCGTCAAAAGAGTATTCTTCTTTCGACTTAGAAGACTCCGGATTACTTGGGGTAGCTTTAGATTTCGAAAGGTTTACCACTAGGGTTTCCTTTCCTTTTCTATTGCGATTACCTGAGTTGTTACCTGAAAAGGCTTTCTTTTCTTTGTCTTCTAAGACGAAGATCATCCCATGTTCACGAGCCAATCTACCATTGGTCTAAGCTGAAACTGTTGCTATAATAAACGAGGCCCAATCTGTGAATTGAGAGCCTGTAAAAATAGCGATGGATGGTCGCAGATTCATTTTACATGTATCAATTAATGCTGAATCTGGCATACCATGAGGCATTTTCAACGTAGCCTGTCGAAAATATTCGATAAACGTCCGAGTATCCTCCTTCTCTTTTTGTTTAGTTTCTATTAAGGAAGACATATTCATGTCCATCCCTCCTTCATAGAAACGAGAGAGAAACATTGCTTTGAATTCGTCAAAAGACGATATACAATTATCGGGTAGACTGCAATACCAATCGTATGTTATACCTGTCAAACACCCGATGAAGACTCGGGTGAGAAGAGCATCATTCTTCTGTAGATACACAGTCATAATATCAAAATAATTGATATATTGACTTGGAGAAGCCTTTCCATCAAATAATACCATAGATTGTGGCTTAAATTTGGGAGGAAAAGGCACATCATTCCAATGGGGAGGATAAGGTTGCTTAATCCCTAACCTCTGGAGCTGATCTTTGTGCTTAAGAACCTCAAATTGTGCTTTTAACTCATGTACTGCTTGAATAGCTTCACTAGTTTGAGAAAGCACATTTGATTGAATAGTGGCTGGATGTACCGTAACCCCCACCGGAGGTGATACATCTTCTGGAATGAGAGGATCTGGAGATGCGGAGTTTTGGTTGATAGTAGGTTCTTGACTCAGATTATTCAAAGGTATGTCAACCCCTTGACTATCTTGAGTTTGTGCTGCTACCTGTACCGGTGTTACCACTGTCGGTTGAACTGTTTGCTGAGTCATTATTATTTGATGCATATTTTACATCATGGCAAGCATATCCTTCAGCGTTTGTTCCACTGCCGAAAGACGTTGTTCTATATTAGAAGTAGACATCTCTGGTTCCTCTCTGATAACATAAGATTCAACATCCCTTGAAAATACAGAGGGATTGGTGTAGAGGTATGAATCAATGCTATCGGTTTCTGACTCCAAATTCTGGGTACCCCCAGCCTCTGAATATGAAGAATGCATGCTTAAAGGTCGTTGACTTCTTGACCGAGTATGTTGATATAATCCTTCAAAAGTGTCAAGAATTTGGTTAAACCTTTGTTGACTTGGAGTCCGGGATGAATTGCGTCTTTGACATCGTCCTCTATTGATATGAGATGCCATATTGACTGATGCATATGACAACTCATATTCTTGGTCATCAAGTTGTTGTTGAGGTACGTTGTAGCTTAATCGATCGAAGACTTGCCGTTTAGTAGCAAAACAGCAACACTTGATCACAATTTGGTGACACTCACAATGATGATTATTTTGGGGAGTGTCACAGGAGATTTTTTGTTTTTACGCTTTTGTACAAGTAACTCGCACAAATCAGAAGAATTAGAAGGTAATATCTTCTTTTTTATATTTGGGACAAAGAAATATCCAGTCCCTTGCGTAAAAAGAAGATTACTAGCTTCATTGGCAGAAGAAAATTGTGCATTTTTACGCGTTTGGAGTTGCGTGCGTAAATCCTGAGTTGATTTTTGTGCACTAAGAACTCCATTAGCATTGCGCGTAATCCTAAGATTAGGTACTTTGCGTAAAACAGCATTAGAAGATTGTTGGCGTAAAACAGAAGTTTTGCCAAAATTTCTTGTCTCTTTGGACAAATCAAAGGATTTGTTTGCCATAAGAGACTTATTTTTACGTTGTACACGTGTACGCAAGTTCACTTTAGATGCAAAAGCACCATCGTGAACTTTATCTACCATGTCACCGACAGAAGATTTGTGTTTACGCGTATAGCACAAAACAGAGGCATCTGCCACGTCACAGACAGGAGATTTGCCTTTACGCGCAGAGCGCAAGACTTGAGTGTCTGCCACGTCACAGATGGAAGACTGAATTTTATGCACAGGGCACAACACTGAAGTAGGAATTGTCTCATCACAGACGAAAGCCCCAACAACAGGAGTAGAAAGAATTCTCTTGCCTTCAGAGACAGCAGAGAGATCAGAGGGTGCTTTGGACTTAGGAATCCAAACTTTTTGTACCTTTCGTGATTTTTGTATATTGGAGCAGCGAGCACTACCCCCAGTTCGGAGCATTTCTTCGTAAGCAGTCTGGTCGAATTGAACGACCAGAGTCTTCTTCATCGATCCAATCGACACATCATCGTATTAAGCAATTACTTTCTCGTCAGAGGAGAAAGTCGTCCCCAGCAGAGTCGCTATTTTGTTTCACTTAACAAAATGCCCTTAAAAGGCTTTTGAAAGAAAACGAAAAAAGTACAAAAGTATAAATAGTATCTGGAAAGTATTGCTATGGAAGTCTGATCTGAGAGCGACCACTTTGTTCCTTGGACCACACGATGATGATGAAGAGAACTGCTTGGAGAAGAACAACTGGAAGAACTAAGTCACCAGAAAGGTATCGACGCAATTGGCATTGATGGCACAGTCGAATGCTTTCCTGCTTTGCTTCACTCTGTTCTTGAGAAAAAGTTGAAGAAAAATGCTCTAAAAAATCACTTTACTCTGAAAGTAACTGGGCTCCAAAAATCTTGTACCTTCTTTCTTAAAAAAGAAGTCTTTATATAGACTTGTCTTCTGTGCGTAAAAAGTATCAATATTGAGTCTCTACGCATGTAACTGTCACCCACGACTGACAATCAGCCTTTACGCATGATGACACATATCTCATATAGAGTTTTAGCCTCTACGCATGGTGACATGTGTCCCATAATTTTAGCAATATGGACAGAGCACGTACACACGTTCCTCGATAAGTGTGGCATGAAAGCCACGTATGTAGACCACGTTCTCACATAGCCAGAAAAGATTGAGCGTAAAGTAACCCAAAATAAACTTCCTGCGTAGAGCGACTAAAAAGTAGCCTTGAGCGTATAGCTAGCTCAAATAAACTCTACGCACACAAAAGTAGCTGAAATAGCCTTGAGCATAAAAAGCTCAAATAACTTTCATGCGTAAAGGAAGTGGTCTCTTGAGCGTAGAGTAGTCCATATGCACACTAAACGACAAGCGTTGGGTTTGGTGCAAAAATCTTCTTAGCTTCTGTGCAATGTTCTATCATAAAATCATTCTGTCAGAGCAGTATCACGCGTATTAAATGCAGTCTGGACAGCCTGTCTCTCGCGTAAAGTCTGAGAATGATCTCGCATAGAGTTTGAGGATGGCTCCTGCGTAGAGTTAGAGCTTGAATCTGACTCAGTTTGACTTGCGTAGAGTCTTTAAATGGACCTCGCGTAGAGTCTGAAACTGACTTTGCGTAAAGCTTTCAACTTCTTTGACTTGGTCTATGAAGTTTATTTATGCTTCTACATTAGGCTAATTCGAGCGTTGGGACAAAACGGCGGGACCATGCATGCTTTATCAAGCATTCAAGCGGGCGACGCCTATGACTTAGGCTAATTCGAGTGTCGGGGCAACTTAGCAACTTAGGCCAACTTTTTTCTCCCAAGCCACGGGACGAAGGATCGAGTGCCATTTTAAAAGCACGCTGAGCCTTATTCTCAAGGGACTATGCGACTTGACAACCGTAAATAGAGCGGGACAGTGCTAGAAACGGCTTAGACCGACCGGCATAACTTTGCCTAACTTATGTCACCCCCAGTTTTCGAATTAGGGGTATTTTCATTATTTTCCAAGTTTTATAATTTTTGGGAATTTTATTTGATTTTATAGGATTTTTAGGGATTTGTTTGATTTAGTTTGAATTTTATCCAATTTGGACTTAAGTTGGAGATCCGGGTAGTCTGGACCATAGTGGGACCCACATACTAGCTGGGCTTGGCCCACATGCCATTCTAACTAGGCTAGAAACCAATAAACCATACTCCCATGGCTTAACTAGTCATTTAGAGACTTAATTAGTCAATTTGGAGTTAAACCGAAACAAAGCGAACCAAACCAAACCCGAAAAGAACCAAACCAAGTCTAATGGGTTGGGGGCTTAATGGGTCTCCACCCAAACCCATTAAACCCCCATGGCCGGCCATGTATAGGCCACCTCCCCCTCCCCTTTGCTTCATCTCTAAGTAATCACTCTCTCTTCATTTCATATTTTTGGAGCTTCTTCTTCTCCAAGAGATCACAATTAGGTAAGCTCATTTAACCCTCATTAATTCCTCTATTTTATTTACTCCTTCACAATAAATGTGGAGGAGACCATTCTCTACACAATGACCATAGATTTTGTAGGTTTCCCTAAAACCTAGTTTAAGGATTTATTAGGGGTTTTCTAAATTAGAGAGGAATATATATATATATATATATATATATATATATATATATATATATATATATATATATATACACACACACACACACACACACACACACACACACACACACACACACACACACACGCACACATATATATATATATATATATATATATATATATATATATATATATAAATATATATGTGTGCGTGTGTGTGTGTGTGTGTGTGTGTGTGTGTGTGTGTCTATATATGTATTTGTGTGTGTGTGTAGAGGAGAGTGGTAGTGGTGGTGTTATGAGAGTGTGTGTGTTTGAGTGTGTGTGTGTCTATATATATATATATATATATATATATATATATAAATATATATATATATATATATATATATATATATTTATATGTGTGTGTATGTATTTATATATATAGATATGAGTGTGCGTTTTTGTGTCTATAGATATATATAATAGATATGTATAGAGAGAGAAGAAGAATCAGAAGAGGAAGAATTAGAAGAAGAATTTGAAGAAGAAGAATAAGAAGTAGCAGCAATAGCAGTAGGAAGCAGGGGCAGCAGCAGCAGCTACTGCAGTAGCACCAGCAGCAGTTAGCAGTAGCTGCAGCAGCAGCTCAAGTAATGGCAGCAGCAGTTGTGGCATTAGCAGCAGCAGCAGTAACATCTAGCAGCAGCAGTAGCTCCAAGCCCCCCCTTTTAACCCCCTATTGTCACGCCCCAGAATCAGAATACTGGAGAGCGGGGGAATGACTCAGCCAGCTACGTATTACGGGTAGATGAATACCGTATAATACGATCAATGCTGTCTAAAAGACAAGGGGGTGCATACTACATGAAAGTCTCACTATGGTCATTTCACATCTATTGTCTCAATCATTCAAACAAGAAACAGAAATAGAGAACATGTAAGATAAAGCAGTAAGGCGTCCCAAACGCTCAGTCAAAATGTTCTTGATATCTGGCTTTACAAAACATAGCCAGATGATGTAGCAAAGTATACACAATTGTTATCAGCTGCAGTCTGACTTAATTACAATTATGCAAAAGTAAGTGCAAGACAATCCGACTAACATGTCGGTGCCAAACGGCAAAGTATAAAGTAAATAACGAAACGAGCGGAGAAGTAAGGAACCCACTCGAGTCCTCCTGCGATCATTCCTCTAGTATTGACCATCTTGGAGGTGGAAGTAAGCTGAGTCCTCGGGAACCGGCTCTAAATCTGGCCATGCAAAACCAGAGAGGTTAGACCTCTAATAGCAAGTACCGCAAGGAAGCACGATATGAGGCATTAAACCAGTAAATAAGAGAATATAATAATAGATCTCTGCTCGCTACTAGGATTCACGTGACATCACGACACTTCGAACCAACCTTCCAACCAAACAAGGACAGAAGTTGGCCCGTCATGTCATGATGCTCTGATCATCTCAGTTAGTTAACAGAGTAGGTACAGTACACAAACAAATCAACTTAAACGGCCATCCAACTCCTACGGCTTACTACTGTGAGTCCCAAGTTATCCTGGAATTATGCAATAAGGATTTCTCAGTTCTTACTATGGACAAGCAAGGCTAGTCTATCCAATCAATCAATTGCACCAATCATGAATTAGACGAGTCCCAGCGGGACGCCCGTCATCAATATACAATATACAATAATATAAGCAGATACCGCTCCCTGTCCGTGTGGCAGATTTGCAGTATCTGTGGGAACCAGCCGGCCTGTTGGGCACTAATAGTCCCAAAGAGGGCTGCCATGTAAGAACTCGAAAATCCATTCTCTCCATGCAATCATTATTTTATTTAACTTAGTAGCCTCTACGTTAAGTGAAATCCCATGCCGTGGGTCATGGTCATTCAGAATGAGTACTTCCGTACAAAGTACGATATGCCCAGCTCTACAATGATACCCGTGCGGTTAGGTTGTAGGTCTTACATAGCGTAATGCAACAATTAAAACTAACCACGAAATAATCATGCCTTGACCATAAAGTACACATGCTGCTTTCGTAAAAATAAATAAATAAATTGTAGCCTGCATGTATCTATATGTCAATATTTGGGATTGGCCAATCGATTGCAAATATGAACGTGTCTTATTCCATTTAATTCAATAAGACGACTAGCCAGTCTCTTAGTTCCATCTAGGAACGCATGATCAATAATTAATCAAGATAACAATCAATGTTAATTAATGCCAATTCGGGAAATAAAATGGAGAAATAAATAATGATTGGGAAATAAATAATCTCATGCGCTGTGAAAAATGATTGGAAAATAAATAAACTCATGCGCCTGAGGAATGCTGTGGGAAATAAATCTCATGCGCTGATGTGGGAAAGGTTGGGAAATAAATAATATCATGCGTCTGAGAGAAATGATTGGGAAATAAATAAACTCATGCGCTGTGGGAAGTGATTAGGAAATAAATAAATTCATGCGCCTGAGGAAAGTGGCTGTGAGAAATAAATAAACTCAGGGAAGCTGTGGGAAATAAATAAACTCATGCGCCTGAGGGAATCTGTGGGAAATAAATAAACTCATGCGCCTGAGGGAAAGGATTGAGAAATAAATAAACTCATGCGCCTGAGGGAAAGGATTGAGAAATAAATAACTCATGCGCCTGAGGGAATCTGTGGGAAATAAATAAACTCATGCGCCTGAGGGAAAGGATTGAGAAATAAATAAACTCATGCGCCTGAGGGAAAGGATTGAGAAATAAATAACTCATGCGCCTGAGGGAATCTGTGGGAAATAAATAAACTCATGCGCCTGAGGGAAAGGATTGAGAAATAAATAAACTCATGCGCCTTGGCTGTGGGAAGTGATTGGGAAATAAATAAATTCATGCGCCTTGGCTGTGGGAAGTGATTGGGAAATAAATAAATTCATGCGCCTTGGCTGTGGGAAGTGACTGGGAAATAAATAACTCATGCGCCTTGGCTGTGGGAAGTGATGGGGAAATAAGTAGATTCATGCGCCTTGGCTGTGGAAAGTGATGATTTGATGCGCTGTGGGAATAAAGATTTCCATGCGCTTGAGGAATGAAGATTTGATGCGCTGTGGGAATAAAGATTTCCATGCGCTTGAGGAATGAAGATTTGATGCGGCTGGGACTGTTCTTCTTCTCCGAATTTTCTGAGAACAGAACCATGGGAACCATGGAAGCCATTGCTTCCAAGCTTCATAAATCCTTCATCCCAAGCCCAAATATGGACTTCCATAGGTCAAAATTGGGTAGAACAAAATTCTCTACAACATGGAACCATCGAAACTTGAAGATAACAAGGTTTACTAGATCAAAACCTAAGAAATCCGAAAATGTATCAAACTTAGATCTACAACAAATAAGCCATGGAAATTGAAAATGCTAAGTACTAAAGAGACTTAGAATCAAATGAGGAAGATGATGGAACAATAAAAATGGGGATCCATCAAGAAGCAAGTTGGCACTTGCCTAGACCTCTTCTAGGTTGGTGGGAGAGTTATGAGGAAGAAGAAGTGAAATGGAAAGAAGTAATGAAGAGAGAGAAATGGTTTTGGGCTTTAAATGAAAGGGTGGTGGTAGGTGGGAGTATTGGGCCGGGTCCAATGGGTTCATCCAAGGCCAACCCGCAAGCAAAGCAAAGAGGTAAAAGCAGAAAATAAATGCAGGAATAAAAGCAGGAAATAAAATGCAGAAATAAAATTACAGGAAATAAATTAACATGAAAATTTAAAGAACAGATTAATTAACTAACATAAATTTACAGAAATTTAAATACAGAATAATACATTGTAACTATTAAATAAATACGTATTCTGGGAACGGAAAGTGACATCTCTACCCTCCTTAGAAAAATTCCGTCCTCGGAATTTCAGATCTAAGCATGATAGAAATATCGAAGCTAAACTAATCTAAGTATAAACAATTGAGTAAGCAATCATTCTACAATGATAATAACAAGTAATGTATCTACATCTAACAATCTACAACATTAAGTAATTCTACTCATAAGGTGACAAGCATGAGGAGTTAAGACAATCAAGGTATACGGAAGAAAATATACCTTGTGAGTCAAACAGGTGCGGATACCATGAACGGATATCATCCTCACGTTCCCACGTTGACTCTCCTAAAGAGTGATGACCCCAAGCAACCCGGACAAGGTTAATTGTTCGGTTCTTGAGTATCTTCTCTCTTCGGTCCAAAATAGACACAGGCTGTTCCTCGTAAGACAGGTTGGTACCAACAACCAGCTCAGAATGATCAAGGACATGGCTTGGGTCCGATACATACCTTCGTAATTGAGATACATGAAACACATCATGCACCTCTCGTAACGAAGGTGGAAGGGATAAACGATAAGCAACATCGCCTACCCGATCAAGAATAACAAACGGGCCCACGTATCGAGGACTCAACTTCCCGCGAATGCCAAATCTAATAACCCCACGGGTAGGTGAGATCCGCAAGAATACGTGGTCCCCAACAGAAAACTCTAACGGCCTACGATGCTGGTCTGCCCAATGACGATGCCGATCCTGCGCAACTCGAAGTCGCTCTCTAATTCCTTTAACCACTTCAACCGTCTGAACAATCAATTCTGGGCCTAGCATCTTTCTCTTTCCAATATCGTCCCACGCTAGTGGCGACCTACACTTCTTACCATATAGTGCTTCAAATGGTGCCATCTGGATACTTGCTTGATAACTGTTATTGTACGAGAACTCGACTAAGTGCAGGTGGCTCTCCCAAGATCCTCCAAAATCCAGAGTGCAAGCTCGCAACATGTCTTCCAAAGTCTGAATTATTCTTTCTGATTGCCCGTCTGTCTGGGGATGGTAAGCCGTGCTAAACCTTAACTTGGTACCCAGGCTATGATGTAAGCTCTTCCAAAAATATGATATAAAATGGGTATCTCTGTCTGACACAATACTGACTGGGACCCCATGCTGTCTGACTATCTGCTGCATATACAATTCTGCCAACTTCTCCGTAGATTGACCTACTCTAAAAGGAAGAAAGTGTGCCACCTTTGTAAGCCGATCTACTATCACCCAAATAGCATTTTTACCACTTGGTGATCTCGGTAAACCGGTCACAAAGTCCATTGTGATATGCTCCCACTTCCATTCCGGGATAGGAAGCGGTTGTAATAATCCAACTGGCCTCTGCTGCTCTGCCTTCACTTGCTGACATACCAAGCAACGGGAAACAAATATAGCTATCTCCCTCTTCATCCCATTCCACCAGAAGTGCTGCTTGATATCTTGGTACATCTTGGTCCCTCCAGGGTGTACAGAGTACTGAGAACTGTGAGCTTCTGCCATAACCTCCTGTCTGATATCTCCACTAGGCACACATAGGCGTGTCCCAAACCTAAGTGTACCATCTTCATGAATTCTCATCTCCTTTCTGAGTCCTGACTCACATTCTGCCCTAAGCTTCTGAATCCTTGGGTCCTGTGCCTGAGCTGCCTTGATCCTGTCTACTAAGTCGGATTGAACTTGTAGACTCGCCAGAACTCCTACATCACTAGGAAGTATAACCTCGATGCCCATCTCTTGAAGGTCTTCTAAGATATGCCTCTGTGTTGTTAACATAAATGTGCCGCCTCTCCTGCTGAGAGCATCTGCTACCATATTAGCCTTGCCTGGATGATACTGAAGCTCTACGTCGTAATCCTTAATCAACTCCAACCATCTTCTCTGCCTCATGTTCAGTTCCTTCTGAGTAAAAATGTACTTCAGACTTTTGTGGTCTGTGTACATGTCCACTCGATCACCATATAAGTAATGCCTCCATAGCTTCAAAGCAAATACTACTACCGCCAACTCCAAATCATGAGTTGGGTAATTCTTCTCGTGGTCTCGAAGCTGCCTAGATGCATACGCTATCACCTTTCCATGTTGCATGAGGACACATCCAAGTCCTTTACCTGACGCATCATAATAAACAGTAAAACCTCCGGGTCCAACTGGTAATGTAAGAATAGGTGCTGATATCAACTTCTGCTTCAAATTCTCAAATGATGTCTGGCATTCTGCCGACCAGACGAATGGTACATCTTTCCGTGTCAATCGGGTCATGGGTGCTGAAAGTCTCGCAAAGTCTGATACAAACCTTCTGTAATATCCTGCCAATTCCAAGAAACTCCGCACATCTGCTACGATCTTGGGTACTGGCCAACTTTCTACTGCTTCTACCTTCTTGGGATCCACTGCTACTCCAGCTCCTGATATGATATGACCCAGAAATGAAATGTGATCCGACCAAAACTCATATTTGCTGAGCTTGGCATACAACTGGTTCTCTCTCAGAACCTGTAACACTTTCCTGAGGTAGTCTTCATGCTCCTCTTCACTAGTTGAATATACAAGAATGTCGTCGAGAAACACAACGACAAATTGATCCAAGTACGGCATAAAGATGCGATTCATCAAATCCATAAAGATTGCTGGAGCATTGGTCAAACCAAACGGCATTACTAGGAATTCATAATGCCCATACTTCGACCTGAATGCTGTCTTGGGAATGTCCTCCTTCCGAACCCTCACTTGATGATACCCTGAACGAAGATCTATCTTGGAGAAAACTCTAGCTTTGCTCAACTGATCAAACAAGTCATCGATCCTGGGTAATGGATACTTGTTCTTCACTGTTGCCGCGTTAAGCTTCCTGTAATCGATGCACAATCTGGATGATCCATCCTTCTTCTCCACAAGTACCACTGGTGCTGCCCATGGTGACACGCTAGCTTGGATGAATTTATTCTCCTTCAGTTCCTCTATGTGCCGATATACCTTGGCCTGCTCTGAATCCGCCATTCTGTAAACCCGATCTGATATCGGTTTAGTTCCAGGTGCCAATTCTATACTGAACTCAATATCTCTAACCGGTGGTAGACCTGGAAGCTCTTCAGGAAATACGTCTAAAAACTCTTCAACTACCTTCGGAACTTGAACTTCTTCCATTGCCGTCACTACTCCCTGCTCTTGTTGAGTTGCTACTGATCTGACTAAGGTGAACCGCTTCATGCCTGGAATATCAAAAGATACACTCCCTCTACGACAATCTATTGTCGCATGACTGTCTTTCAGCCAGTCCATGCCTAAGATAACGTCGAAATTTCCAACAGGAAATTCTATCAACCGGGCGGGTAAGGAATGCCCGCAAACTACAACGCTACACGCTAGAATAACTCTACTAACTCCTACGAGCCCATTACCAGTGAGTATATTCAACCTCCCTGGCAATGTCTCGAACTCCATACCTAGCCGTGTTGCAAATTATGCAGATATAAATGAGTGTGATGCTCCCGAATCAAACAATGCTACTGCGGGATAAGAGGCGACGAGAATGTTACCTGCCACAACATCTCCCGATGCCAATGCCTCTTCCAAGGACAGAGTGAATGCCTGCCCTCGATCTCCTTGCTGGTTCCCATGCTGCGGCCTAGCCTGGTGCTGCCGCTGGCCCCTGCCTTGGTGATGCTGGGGTGGTCTATGCTGGTGTTGTTGCATCGGTGGTCCCTGCTGCCGAAACATCTGAGCCTGCGTCATGAACGGACGCTGGGCCAACGGTCTCACTGCTACCGTTGGTCCTCGATACTGTCCTGCCCCTGGTGCTGGCAGAGCAGGCAACTGTTGTACTGGTCCTCCTGACCTCGAATTCATGGGACATGTGGTAACCCGATGATCTGGATTTCCACATATCAGACACAGTCCATTCAATGTCCGACACACATCTCTAGTGTGTCCCATCTTCCCACAATAAGTGCAGCCCGTCGGGGGTTGCTGGTTCTTCCTCTGATGCTGTTGCTGCTGCCTTGGTGGTGGTACTGGCCCTCCCATTGCCACATCATGAATGCGGATGCTAAGGGACGGTGCTGTTGTTCGGGGAGCTGCTTCCCCTCCTCCTTCAATCTGACTGTGGGATCTCTTCTGACCTCCAGTCCTTGCCGCAAGCCTCTGAATGGTTATCTCATGCCTTCGAGTTGCCGTCAATACTTCATCAAAAGTCTGGTAATTGTGCCCCTCTATCAATTACAAGAGCTCAAGATGAAACCCTTGCTGGAACCTCATAGCCCTCTGGCTCTCTGTTGCTACCATCTCTGGGGCGAACCTACTCAATCTGCAGAACTCTGCTGCATAAGCATCTACAGTCTTGCCAGCCTGTCTAAGATTGATAAACTTTTGTTGTAGCTCAAATTGCGCCACAACTCCATAGTACTTCGTCTTGAATCTTGCTGTAAAATCGTCCCAAGCCACAGGACGTCTGATGCCTACCTCCTCTGATTCCCACCAATCACGTGCGAGATCTTGAAGTAACAGCTTCACTAGATCCACACGTTCTTCTGCTGGCACCTTAGCTGCTGTCAGAATAGCCTCCATATCCTTAAGCCATGCATCTGCTGAAATGGCATCTTTCGTACCCTCGAAACGGCGGGGGTTGTACTTGCAAAACCTGGCTGATGCTCCTGAATCTGGCCTTGCCCCTCTTTCCAAAGCTGTCTGCAATCCTTGGTTAAGTAGTACATTCTGCTCTTGTAACTGAGCGTGCATGCGCTGCTGGGCTAACATCTGATGTTGCTGAGTAGCCATCATCCCTCTCATGATCTCCAGAAGGGCTGGTGTGTCCACTTCCACTGGGGTAGGTGGAACTATTGGTGGTGTTGGAACCTCCGGATACTGCGGTCCAACTGCTGGTTCCACTATCACCTCTTCTTGAATAGCCTCTTGAGGTTGTACTGGCTCTTGTTGCTGACCAACCTGGTCAGGTTGCCCATGCTGCCCTTGTTGTTGTTGCCCAATCCTGACAGATGCGGACGAGGTGCCCCTAAGAAAAAAGGACAAGAGAATAATCAAACGGTCGGACAGGGAAGGTCAATGAAGTCAAGGGATACCGGAATGTCAAGCTAGAATCGAGAATACGAATCAGGAGATCAAGGGAAAACATGTGTGATTGAGACATCCTATAAATTAAAACACCCCACAAGTCTGAAATCAGACCTGCATGGGCCACCACTAAAACCTTGTCACGCCCCAGAATCAGAATACTGGAGAGCGAGGGAATAACTCAGCCAGCTACGTATTACGGGTAGATGAATACCGTATAATACGATCAATGCTGTCTAAAAGACAAGGGGTGCATACTACATGAAAGTCTCACTATGGTCATTTCACATCTATTGTCTCAATCATTCAAACAAGAAACAAAAATAGAGAACATGTAAGATAAAGCAGTAAGGCGTCCCAAACGCTCAGTCAAAATGTTCTTGATATCTGGCTTTACAAAACATAGCCAGATGATGTAGCAAAGTATACACAATTGTTATCAGCTGCAGTCTGACTTAATTACAATTATGCAAAAGTAAGTGCAAGACAATCCGACTAACATGTCGGTGCCAAACGGCAAAGTATAAAGTAAATAACGAAACGAGCGGAGAAGTAAGGAACCCACTCGAGTCCTCCTGCGATCATTCCTCTAGTATTGACCATCTTGGAGGTGGAAGTAAGCTGAGTCCTCGGGAACCGGCTCTAAATCTGG
The DNA here is from genome assembly GCA_029216955.1 of Iris pallida. Classification (NCBI taxonomy): domain Eukaryota; kingdom Viridiplantae; phylum Streptophyta; class Magnoliopsida; order Asparagales; family Iridaceae; genus Iris; species Iris pallida. The sequence continues at coordinate 4,582,505 of JANAVB010041020.1, forward strand.
CCATGCAAAACCAGAGAGGTTAGACCTCTAATAGCAAGTACCGCAAGGAAGCACGATATGAGGCATTAAACCAGTAAATAAGAGAATATAATAATAGATCTCTGTTCGCTACTGGGATTCACGTGACATCACGACACTTCGAACCAACCTCCCAACCAAACAAGGACAGAAGTTGGCCCGTCATGTCATGATGCTCTGATCATCTCAGTTAGTTAACAGAGTAGGTACAGTACACAAACAAATCAACTTAAACGGCCATCCAACTCCTACGGCTTACTACTGTGAGTCCCAAGTTATCCTGGAATTATGCAATAAGGATTTCTCAGTTCTTACTATGGACAAGCAAGGCTAGTCTATCCAATCAATCAATTGTGCCAATCATGAATTAGACGAGTCCCAGCGGGACGCCCGTCATCAATATACAATATACAATAATATAAGCAGATACCGCTCCCTGTCCGTGTGGCAGATTTGCAGTATCTGTGGGAACCAGCCGGCCTGTTGGGCACTAATAGTCCCAAAGAGGGCTGCCATGTAAGAACTCGGAAATCCATTCTCTCCATGCAATCATTATTTTATTTAACTTAGTAGCCTCTACGTTAAGTGAAATCCCATGCCGTGGGTCATGGTCATTCAGAATGAGTACTTCCGTACAAAGTACGATATGCCCAGCTCTACAACGATACCCGTGCGGTTAGGTTGTAGGTCTTACATAGCGTAATGCAACAATTAAAACTAACCACAGAATAATCATGCCTTGACCATAAAGTACACATGCTGCTTTCGTAAAAATAAATAAATAAATTGTAGCCTGCATGTATCTATATGTCAATATTTGGGATTGGCCAATCGATTGCAAATATGAACGTGTCTTATTCCATTTAATTCAATAAGACGACTAGCCAGTCTCTTAGTTCCATCTAGGAACGCATGATCAATAATTAATCAAGATAACAATCAATGTTAATTAATGCCAATTCGGGAAATAAAATGGAGAAATAAATAATGATTGGGAAATAAATAATCTCATGCGCTGTGAAAAATGATTGGAAAATAAATAAACTCATGCGCCTGAGGAATGCTGTGGGAAATAAATCTCATGCGCTGATGTGGAAAAGGTTGGAAAATAAATAATATCATGCGTCTGAGAGAAATGATTGGGAAATAAATAAACTCATGCGCTGTGGAAAGTGATTGGGAAATAAATAAATTCATGCGCCTGAGGAAAGTGGCTGTGAGAAATAAATAAACTCAGGGAAGCTGTGGGAAATAAATAAACTCATGCGCCTGAGGGAATCTGTGGGAAATAAATAAACTCATGCGCCTGAGGGAAAGGATTGAGAAATAAATAAACTCATGCGCCTGAGGGAAAGGATTGAGAAATAAATAACTCATGCGCCTGAGGGAATCTGTGGGAAATAAATAAACTCATGCGCTTGAGGGAAAGGATTGAGAAATAAATAAACTCATGCGCCTGAGGAAAAGGATTGAGAAATAAATAACTCATGCGCCTGAGGGAATCTGTGGGAAATAAATAAACTCATGCGCCTGAGGGAAAGGATTGAGAAATAAATAACTCATGCGCCTTGGCTGTGGGAAGTGATTGGGAAATAAATAAATTCATGCGCCTTGGCTGTGGGAAGTGATTGGAAAATAAATAAATTCATGCGCCTTGGCTGTGGGAAGTGACTGGGAAATAAATAACTCATGCGCCTTGGCTGTGGGAAGTGATGGGGAAATAAGTAGATTCATGCGCCTTGGCTGTGGAAAGTGATGATTTGATGCGCTGTGGGAATAAAGATTTCCATGCGCTTGAGGAATGAAGATTTGATGCGCTGTGGGAATAAAGATTTCCATGCGCTTGAGGAATGAAGATTTGATGCGGCTGGGACTGTTCTTCTTCTCCGAATTTTCTGAGAACAGAACCATGGGAACCATGGAAGCCATTGCTTCCAAGCTTCATAAATCCTTCATCCCAAGCCCAAATATGGACTTCCATAGGTCAAAATTGGGTAGAATGAAATTCTCTACAACATGGAACCATCGAAACTTGAAGATAACAAGGTTTACTAGATCAAAACCTAAGAAATCCGAAAATGTATCAAACTTAGATCTACAATAAATAAGCCATGGAAATTGAAAATGCTAAGTACTAAAGAGACTTAGAATCAAATGAGGAAGATGATGGAACAATAAAAATGGGGATCCATCAAGAAGCAAGTTGGCACTTGCCTAGACCTCTTCTAGGTTGGTGGGAGAGTTATGAGGAAGAAGAAGTGAAATGGAAAGAAGTAATGAAGAGAGAGAAATGGTTTTGGGCTTTAAATGAAAGGGTGGTGGTAGGTGGGAGTATTGGGCCGGGTCCAATGGGTTCATCCAAGGCCAACCCGCAAGCAAAGCAAAGAGGTAAAAGCAGAAAATAAATGCAGGAATAAAAGCAGGAAATAAAGTGCAGAAATAAAATTGCAGGAAATAAATTAACATGAAAATTTAAAGAGCAGATTAATTAACTAACATAAATTTACAGAAATTTAAATACAGAATAATACATTGTAACTATTAAATAAATACGTATTCTGGGAACGGGAAGTGACACCTATATACCCCCCTATATATATATATATATATATATATATATATATATATATATATATATATATATATATTCATCTAGCTATCTATCTATATATATATATACATATATATATATATATAATATATATATATATATATATATATATATATATATATATATATATATATATATATATATATATATATATATATATTTTTACACACACATATATATATATATATATATATATATATATATATATATATATATATATATATATATATATATATATATACTCGATATATATCTATCTAACTATCTAATATATATATATATATATATATATATATATATATATATATATATATATATATATATATATATTTATATACATATATATATATATATATATATATATATGTGTGTGTGTGTGTGTGTGTGTGTGTGTATATATATATATAGATAGATAGCTAGATGATTAGATAGATGTATATATAAAAGATATGGAGAAGGAGAAGGAGAAGGAGAAGGAGAAGGAGAAGGGAAAGAAGAATGGTTAGTAGTAGTGTAGGAAATGTAGGAAATTAAATTAGAGAGGGTTGTGAGTGAATCGGATTTGGTGAAAGGGTAAAATTGAGCTCCGAGTGTCGGAACGCGTTAAAACTTGGCGGAGACTTAGATTATGTGAATTAGATTTTGTGGATAGGCTCCCGAGTTGAAATCGGGGTTTCGTATGGGAGTAGGATGATGGTATCGCACCGATACTCAAGATAAACGGTAAATCGGCAATAGGCCGTAAGATGGACTGGATGTCCACTCTACCTAGGAAGCTTGGTAGGTAACGATAGTATATGCTAGTATCCTACTACCCTAGGAAGCACGGGTCGAAATACCAAGCGTAGGTAGGCTAACTCGGTATTTGCCTAGGTGAGAAATTTACCTTTGTAAAGGGTAAATTTATGATATTGGCCTACGGCCAAGATATGGGTTTCGGAGTCCAAGATGGACTTGGATATGGGTTGTAAGGGTTGGTAATGGTTAGAAATAGTCACCTAGATCTAGTCTTGACCTTGGTTGACCACGGTTGACTTTTTAGACCAAAAGTCAACCATGGGTCAACACTTTATCCAATTTAGTCCCAAATTCCATTAGAGTTGAACAGTTGACCAAAAGTCAACTGTTAGTCACCATTGACCTAGGGTTGACCTAGGGTTAACCTAGAGTTGACCAGAGTTGATCCGTTGACAAAAGTCAACTGTAAATCAACTTTTGACCTAGTTTGATTTGGGTTGACTTCCAATGTTCTCCTATGACCAGGTTTGACTTAACTAGACTTGTCTTGACCTAGAATAACTTAATAGGATTTAATTTGATTTGACTTTACTTTCTAAACATAGTATTAACATGTCTTGTTATCTATAGGTCCTCGAGACGCTGCATTGGATCCAGTTGACAAATTATATCAAATCACAGGCGAGTACATTCTCTGATAACTGTTTCCCAATTTATGATAACTGTTATAATTCATGTACTTAGTGTAGATATGCTTATTCTTGACACATGGTTCTCACGGATTGGTATTCCTGGATCTCGACGAGAGATGTTACTCCTTGTTAGCTTGGGATGTATTGTGCAAGCTCCCTTGTAGCTCTTGTGCAATATATGGTCACCGATTCTAGAGAAGACTTGCTCCCTTCTCATAGAATCCCGTGCAGTGACGTGTCCTATTTGGATCCATTCTACCAGTTGGGGGTGGGGGAGTAGTAGCGTATATCTGTGATCAAATCCATCCCGTATTCCCGAACAGTGTTAGTCATATACCGCACTTATGACTAGCCAGGCCAGTTCTTTACAGGTGCCCAAGCCGATCACAAGTTGAAACTACTACTCACACACATTGGATAGATGGCTTACCCTGATTTGTGTATATACCATGATCAGTTCTACTTTCCTGTTCTAGCTCTAGCTCTACAGCTTACCATGCCATGATACATATATGTACACTCCATGATTTCATTGTATATGCTCTATTTACAGTCTTATGGCTTTTACTCTATCTTGAGATCTGTTATGAGATATATGTATTCGTTCCATCCTGACCGGATATGTTGAAAATATTTACAGATGCAGAGGAGGACTATTATTGTACTTACTACGGCCCACCGGACGTAGTAGGTTTAGAGACAGATACCCTAGATCAGCAGGGTGCAGTACCGCAGGGCGAGATACCGCCTACCCTGTAGATAGAGTAGGTTTTTGTACTGGACCTTGTCTCCAGTTACTCCTGGGACTGTTATCATTTTGTTTAGTATCAGAGACTTTGGACTTGGACTTGTATATTCTTTGTGTTTGGACTTGACATGTTATATTTTATCGTCGTGTTGTCTTTATATTTCAGTATTTACTTTATCATCTTAGAGTTGTGATTGAGTACTCATATATATTATCATTGCTTGTCCTTCGTTCGGAGTTGACCATATTCTCGACAGGTTTTTGATATTATATAAACTGTTGTTAGAGTAGTAAACCTACAGTGTTCCATGCCATTTTTACGGTGTGGGCTGGGCGTTGTTACGCACACGTGCCCTTACAGCGGGTGTGGGTCGTGACAAATTATTTGCGTAACGACTTGACGAGCATAGGCTATGCCAAGCTTCGCATTGAGGAAACATGCCGTGCACGCGACCGACTTGAACAACCAAGTTCTCGGGTGCCTAGACTTAAGCCAACAGCCGTACAAGACGACTTAACTCACGGGACGTACGAAGGCTATGCCAAGCCTTGGACGACAGGACCGTGCATGCATTTTCAAGCATTCAAACGGGCGACGCCTATGACTTAGGCTAATTCGAGCGTTGGGACAAAACGACGGGACCATGCATGCTTTATCAAGCATTCAAGCGGGTGATGCCTATGACTTAGGCTAATTCGAGTGTCAGGGCAACTTAGCAACTTAGGCCAACTTTTTTCTCCCAAGCCACGGGACGAAGGATCGAGTGCCAGTTTAAAAGCACGCTAAGCCGACTTCTAAGCAGACCGTAGGACCATTTTCTATGTTCTAAGACATTTCGACCCGTCGGGATTATTCTCTTAGCTATGTGGATGCGTCTCTTTTATTATCAAGCCTAACTTGTGCAAGTTGAAAACATACGAGTTATTAAGTGAAGTCTAAGATGAGGTGAGTTCACCAAAACTACCCCATCTGAGCGAGGAGTCGCCTCGACCGAGCGAGCCTTCGAGCATCCGTTGCAAAGCTAAGTCCGAACGCCGTCGGCATTTTGATTCCTCCGATTGACTTTGCGGGACGGGACACTACAACATACACCACTCAGAACAAGTCTCGTCCTCGAGACTTTACTGAAGGCAAGCCATCCTACTATTTTTATGGCCAAGACTTAATCGAGTCTAGACACGGAACAATAACAGTCGTGCGGGGCACGCCATAATTTATCGTACACACTCCGCCTACACATTTTTTCGATTCTGATTCACGCTCGCACTATTATCAATCTTTTTCTTTAGCATGATTCAAATCCTCGACACACTTTCTGTCACGCCCCAATTCTGTAGAATCGATAGTCGTCCCCCGGGTGTGATGCCGTGCGAACCTAAATTACGCTCGTATAAGGCATAGTCATAAGGTTATCCGAAACACAACAACAAGAGAATACGCAGAGTAAATTGAACACACATTATAGAGAAGGAAACTTAAGCTTTATTGATAATGAATATCATTTACAGACTCGATACAAGGGCGTCGCACGGACTTTTTACAAACAGACTCCATTACAAAGTGAACGTCGATGAGATAGCCATTACATACATTCATCCCTTGATTATACAACCAGAATTACAAAACCACATGGGATGGTGGGGAGTCGCTCCATCTGTCTTCTGAACTACAACAACGGAGTTTTCAAAAGATTTGATCCAAGCTTCGACCGCACGGACGAAGCTTCAAAACACACGAGCGTTGCCTCCCTTCACGTAGCACGCTCCTTCCGATTTATCGCACCTGTAGAGAGAGCGAGGATCAGTACAATCAATATTTACTGGCGAGTGGCTAATTAATTTTCAGGCTCTCATTTGGTTCAAGAATTTAGATAAAATCATACAACTTGCTTTTAGTGGTCTTTCTAACCATCCTAGCTATTTTTATACGAAGTATTTTGACGAAACATAACCCAAGTAAGTTACACCAGAATTTACCTCGACAGAGCGCACCGCGCAACATAAAACTTACCATCACCTTCACTGTTAGTTGATAACAATTTATATCAAGTGTTTGATGTGGAGGTCACTGGCATTAACTAGCCATCCTGGACATAGCCTGGTAAACGGGACCCTTGCAACGCAAGTAGCGAGCTCCGATGCAAGTCCCCGTATTACTGATTGCCTATTACCCAGCTCGGCTATAACCTGTTTCTTCCTAGGCCGAGTCTGTCCCGTGGCCTCGGGTTGCCGCTCGAAGAAACCATCGCCCTTGTCGACAAGTTGTCCATGACCGTGATCGGTTAACATGGTATATTTTAGGATACCATTGGGACTTGTTATATAATCGATTCTTTTACTTGGTTGTTTTGCAGGCCTAACATAATTCTATCTCTTTTCTACACAACACATCTTTTTCTCTTATAGCACATAAGACTTGTATTTTTCAAATGAATCATTCAAATTCGATATCATTACCCGAGTTCTCATTTGGAAATAGAGGGTCGAGACGAAGGAGGTCAGCCACTTACCTTGAGTTGTGCTTGAGGCGAGAGACTTATTGGCTGCGCTAGACGTCGCCTACGCGATCACCTAAAATCGCACAAGCAACCGATTCGAACACTGTATTATGCAAGAAGTTCGATAGGAAATGCGAGTTCGAAATGTAAGCCATGAAAACCATCGAAAACATTCACGAAAATGCATTCAGAAAACCAAAGCCAAAACCAACGCAAGCGGCGTAAAAAATAGAGCAACGGAAGGTCTCTCCCGACTCAGCCGCAGAGTCAATCCTTGAGGCGCTACCCGCTGAATATGGGACTTGGTTCCGAAGAAGCCATTCCATAACGTGGAATGGATCTTAATTCAACCGTTTCCGTTCGATCGACTCGGCCGATTCCGACCTATCGGTCCCGACCGAATCGATAGCGACAATGTTCCTTTCTCGCGCGTCCCGTGGACGGAAATGGGGCATGATGTAGGGACGGGGCACCACACCATAACCAACTAAAAAATAAGTTTCGTCCACGAAACTTAAGAACATAATCTACCTCTATGAAAATAATGAAGGAAACTTTTCTTTTATCTCTGACTCGAGTTTCCATGTCGACTCTTGTAACCCCCAGTTTTTTAGATGAGGGTAATTTTGAAATTTTGTAATTATATTTATTAATTATTGATATTTGATTCACATTATGATTTTTAGTGATTTTTAATAATTATTATTTTTATTAAAAAATTGGTTAAGTCATGACTTGTGATTTTGATGTGCTGCTAGTGAAACCTGAGAGACTGCATGACCTAGAGCCTAACCATGTCATTAGGATGACTTAATTATCATTTTTAGTCTAGGGATAATTTGGTCATTTTGACTTATTTGAATTATTTGGTGATTTGTTGAATTGGTAAATTCTAGGTTGACTTGACTTGTTGAGACTTAGTGAACTAGCCTAGAAGCTAACCCTAGCCATGGTGACCCTAGTCTAACTTGAGTTAACCTATTTTAGTCATTAGAGAATAGTTGTAGAATGAGGGGACTTGGTTTAGTGAATTTAAGTCATGGCTTATGACTAAATGGTTTAATTGATCATGACTTAAGCCCATGGGCCATTTAGTGAACCCTAACCCTAATTAATGAACCTATGAGCAGCCACATAGGGATCCCCACCCTATTTAAACACTTGTTCATTAGGGCTTGACTCTTTTTATCATTCCTACACTTGGAGAAAAGAAAGGTAAGTTTTCCCCTTCCAAAAAATCCTATTTTATTCATTTGATCTCCTTTTTCATCCTAGTCTTTTGCATTGGATTCTAAATTGAGTTTATGGACTGTTGGTGGAGAGCCATTTCAGTTTTGGATCCATTTAGAGCAATTGGCCATCAAGAGGAACACCCCCCATTTGGAGCTTTCCATACAATTTGCACCTATAGGTAAAACCCTTTAAATTTATTTAAATTTCAGTTTTCTTTGCATATAGGGCTAGATCTAGGAGTCACCTAGGTGTCCCTAAAATTTGGGGGAATTTTGTGTCCGTTTGGTGTCCGTATCAGACACGTGTCATAGGGTATGTTAAGTATTTGTTGTAATGCCACAAAGGAAAATATTATATTGTTTTTGAAAACTATTTGAATGGAAAATTTGTTTTATATGTGTTTATTGATTTCGTGTCCTACTGAGCACAATTCTGGACACGTTTGTGTCCAAAAATTGGACACACACGCACGCACGGGACGCATCACAGGCCCTGTGCAGTCCCCTGCTACCCGACACTCCTGTAGGACACGACACGAACTCCCAAGACCCTATTTTTGGCACAGGGATCGGGGCAACCTCTGCCACCATCCTCCCAAAATTTGGGGTGAGATGGTGGAGTATTCGAGAAGTTATCGACCATGCACTGGTCGTAGCCTCTCGCACGCGCGCGCGAGAATCGCGTCTGATACGCGTCTCGTGCACGCGACACGAGTCACGTGGACACTGCGCATGCTGTAGGACACACTCTCCTAGTCCTGGCAAACACCTAGACACGTGCACGAGGTGTCTAGTGTAGTGAGTCGTGTCCACGAGAGCTCGACACGGCTGCACGAGCCTGTCTGTGCACTGTCATTTCCTGATTTCTGATACTGTGTAATTCACATTCTTGGACACATTGTATCCTGTTATTTTGGACACGATTGGCCCCCAAGACATGTGGGATAAGTCCCTAATCTATGTACACCTAGTTTTCCAAATTTATTTCGATTTTGACCTTGAGATTGGTCTCGAACTGGGGTCACTCACAGTTCTCAAGTTTCGAGAGGTTGAGGATTTTGATTTGCCTTTCCTGAGAATTTTATGTATTTTGCTGATTATTGCCCTGTTTGATTCAAACACATGTGTTTTAGATTACCTAAATGTTGGTTAATGGTTGTGTTGAAGTTTGGAATGTCGAAGTTGGTATGGGACTGCTTGCAAACTGATTTTTATACACTGTTAAACTGTCCACTATACCACACACACACTATTGTATGTATAAATTCACTACACACACTGTCATTCACTGATTCCTGAGGACAGCCCTACTACATACACATTCTAACTGTCATAGACACCACACTGAATTCCTGAGAATCACTTCCCATGGACACATGACAGATTTTCTGAGATTTTTTTTCCTATTAACAATAATTCCGAATTGGTTTCCTTCTAAATTGATTCTAACTTGATTTGTTAGTTTTCAAACTAAATCTTGGAAAGTTGTTTACGGTTTTTCTTTTCATTTATCCCTCACTGTTTCAGATTTTCATTACACACACACACACATTGGTTCATGCTCTATACACATATGAACACCTAGACGCTAACATATTTTTCTATTTTAAATTCCTGTTTACACCCTTATATCACACCGAATTCCTATGTCCTGTAACACACACACACACACACACACACACACACACACATACACACACACACACACTCTTTTGCTGTTTCCAGATTTCCTGAGATTGTCTAATTTCCTGAAATATTATCACTGATTCAGTGTCCACACACACATTTATTCAGTTGGGTTAACATCATGTAGTGTGAGTACTTGGTATTTTAGTAAAAGGGTATTGGGGGAAATCATTTGTGCCATAGGCTTTTAGCCATATGATTTATCAGTGTAGTGAGCCCTCTTGTGGGTGAGTGAGTGTAGTGAGTGAGAGAAGTATGTATTAGTGTGTGTACAGTAAGAAAAAGAGGGTAGCAGTGGCTTTGCAGCATCATTTTATGGCAGCTGTAGCCTTGGCTTGGCATGAGATGCAACTGCAGTAGGCAAGCAGGGCAGTGGTAATAGAAGCAGCAGTAGGCTGGTCCCTGTGGCAGCAGCACAAGCCATATTGGCCTGTGCATTAGTACAGGATAGTGAGTTTGTGTTGTGTGGGTTGAGTGCTCGATTTGAGTTGGGCAGTTGCCTGCTTTGTGTACAGGAATATATGACTTTGGTTATATATTGAAGATTGGGATAAATATATGTGTGTGTTTGAAGTATTAGGACAGGTAGAGAGTGAGACATGGGTTGCCTTGGCCTGGCCTTATGCATTTCCCTGCAAGCAAGGGATTTCATGCATCTATTGAGCAATGACATTTAGCCACTTGCCTTGTCATGACATGGCTGGGCATGGCCTTGACTTGGTAACAGAGCAGTAGCTGCAGCAGTAGGCTGAACAGTAGGCTGTGACAGGTAGGACATCACATCTGATATCCTGGTAGATAGGTTAGGGGCTATTTGCCTAAGGGATGTAGATGTTGATACTCCTTAAACTGTGTGACAGTGTCATAGGGTTGTGTTTGCATATAAGCATTAGAGTAGGTTGGGAAGTTGTCTATGGAATTAGTATTGGTGTTTTAAGAAGGGTAGGTAAGGATTTGTGAATCACCTATTATGTGGATATAGGTATACCATAGTATATATGTTATGATTATATACTAGTGAGTAATGTATATATATGGGTTATGGCCTTAGCCATTTGGACTAAGTAAAGTGTACATGAGTTATGAAATGGTGTGAGGGTGAGTTAGAGTAGAGTTATGAGTTTTACTAATGATATTGCGTTTAGGTCAGGGTATCATATAGGATGAATGAGTGTCAGTTAGCTTGAGTTAGTAAGGATAGAGATGGCATGTAGCATATATACTTATCTTAGTATACCTTAGCCTATACTTGTGTTAACCTATAGTTTGACCTAGAAATAGACTCACTGGGCCTATTTGGACTTGTAGACTAAAGTTGACTAGTACCCTAAATAGTTGACCTAGTATGACAAAAGATTGACCAATGTTGACTATTGACCTTGATTGACCCTAGATAAGTTGACTAGTTTGACTAAAATGTTTGATTAGAGTTGACTTTAATCTAGATTAGACTTGTTTAACCTAGTTTGACCTTGTATGACTTAGTTTAACTTCTTGTGACTTAATATAACTTAGATTGACTTGTTGACTATAGTTTGACCAACCCATAAATGCTAGTTGACTAGTTGACCTAGATAGATGACCAGGTTTGACTTAGAGTTGACTTCGACCTAGATTGGCTTAGAAATCATGTAGATGTATCATAAATTTCATTTGTCTTATTTTAAACATATTATAACCTGTATTCCTCTATTTAGGACATTGTGACTCAGTTGCAGACATCTGATATTACACTACTCTTTTCAGAGTAGCAGGCGAGTACATTCTCTGATAGTTCTCTCATTTACTTGTCAATTACTGTACTTCAGTTCTAGTTAGTTGTATACGATTCTCTGTTACAACACGTGTGGATATTTCTGGATTCATGTATACGACACACTTTTATTTTCTGGCCTCTATTACTGGTATCATCTCTATTACTGGAATCACCTACTGGAATTATTTAACTGGAATCATTTTACTGGAATTATTTACTGGTATCATTATATTTTGGCTGGACTCATCTTGAATCATTGTGTCGGAATTCTGGATTCACTTGCTGGGCGGGGAAATATTGGAATAGGCATGTGAACATACCCAAATACTGGAACCACTCCCTTGGAATTATATTGGAATGATAGCCATCTCACACCCGGCCAGGTGTGTGATGTGCCGTATTACCTACAGTCGTTCACATGTCGATTCCGATATTTTAAAACACACTGCTAGAGTATAGGCTGGACTCACCCTGGAATCATTGATCACTATAACTGGAATCGTCCCTTACTGGATTCATCTTGTATTAGATTCATCCTGTACTGGACTTACATTGGAGTTACACCGGTCTACATTTTCTGTCTGGACTTTATATCATATTACCCTGGTTCAGCTAGTTTTATTTTTACAGTCTTCATTGCTATGATTCTTCTCTTGTTTAGTATTTACTTTCCTTGCACTTTATCTCTCCTTCTTACCATCACCTGAATATAAACTGCCATTTTCATCAAAGTAACTGTCTATAACTGCTGTATAGTTCTCTGTCATTTACTTGGGTTTTCTAGATGAGATGTGCTCGTTCCTGTCCTGACTGGACCTGTTGAAAATTTTACAGATGATTGCCCTGAGGACACATGCCCTACATTTTACTGAGGAGATGGCTTAGCTACCTATGGCCCCGACACTCAGGAGTGATCGGGAGTTCAGTTAGTCTGTCTTGTTTTAGTTTTCCTGTTTAGATCTGGAGTTGTATATAGAGATTTGAGACTTGAGATGTATTTGAGATTGTTTGAGTTTGTTATTTTTATTAGTAGTTTTGTTGTCTTCAATTTCTTAGTTATATTTCGGTGTTATCTTATCGTGCTTAGACTGTGATTGAGTTACACCATATCTTATACTTGTCCTCCGTTCGGAGTTGATCATGATGAGTACACTATATACTGCTTGAGTTGATGGTTAGTTAGAGACTTAGAACATCGTTCTACCGCCGACACTACGGCGTAGGCTGGGCGCTGTTACGTACTCGTACCCTCACAGTGGGCGCGGGTTGTGACAACTCTTCCGCCGCATGGTTCCTCCAGAGTATGCGAACAAGAGGGATCACTCGACTTCGCAGCAGCTTATCCTTGCGTTCTAAGATTTGAACTGGCTCTTCAACATAGGATAAGTCGGACTTTAGCTCCATCTGGCCAAAATCCACCACGTGGCTAGGGTCGTGCACGTACTTTCGCAATTGGGAGATGTGAAAGACATTGTGTACACCTTCAAGCGCTGGCGGTAGGGCAATTCTATAGGCTACTGGGGCGACCCGCTCGAGTATTTCGAACGGTCCAACGAATCTCGGACTCAGCTTTCCCTTCACGCCGAACCGAGTAACTCCTCGCATGGGCGACACCTTCAGGAACACGTGATCGCCCACCTGGAACTCAAGCGGTCTTCGATGGGTGTCGGCGTAGCTCTTTTGCCGACTCTATGCAATCTTCAGTCTTTTCCGAATTAGCTTGACCTTTTCCACAGTCTGTTCCACCAGCTCCGGGTCGAGTATCTGCCGTTCTCCGACTTCATCGCAGCAAATGGACGATCTGCACTTTCGGCCGTACAAAGCTTCATATGGCACCATTTGGATACTGGACTGGTAGCTATTGTTATATGCAAATTCTGCCAGCGGTAAATGGACGTCCCAGCTTGATTTGAAGTCAATTGCGCAAAGTCGTAGCATGTCTTCGAGAATCTGATTAACGCGCTCCGTTTAACCGTCGGTCTAAGGATGGTAAGCTGAGCTGAACTGCAACTTGGTACCCAGCGCCGACTGAGGGCTACTCCAGAATCGCGACATGAACCGTGAATCCCGTTGAGAGACGATGGATACAAGAACTCCGTGCAGCCGTACTATCTCGTCAAGATAAATCTGCGCCAGACGATCAACGCTCCAAGTAACTTTGATGGCAATGAAGTACGCTGACTTGGTTAGTCGATCGACAATGACACAGATGGTGTCGCTCCCCCGTGGTGTCTTTGGCAGGCCAACAATAAAGTCCATAGTGACATGATCCCATTTCCACTCAGGAATAGTAAGGTTCTGTATCTCCCCGCCCGGTCTCTGATGCTCAGCTTTCACCTGCTGACAGGCCATGCATTGTGACACGAAGAGCGCCACATCTCTTTTCATCCCGTGCCACCAGAAGGTCGTGCGGAGGTCCTTGTACATCTTGGTACTGCCTGGATGTAAGGTATATTTCGCATAATGTGCCTCCGACAATATCTCCTTTCGTAGTTCTGAATCATCCGGAACACATAGTCGGCCATTCAATCTCAGCATGCCAGTTTTATCTTTCGCAAAGTCGGTCGCACTACCTGTCAAAATTCGCTCGCACATTTTCTTCAGGTATGGATCATTCTTCTGAGCGGTCTTGATCTTTTCTAGCAAACTCGGCACTAACTGCACTTGCGCCAACCGTACATCCCTGAATCAAATTCGGAGGTCGATACCCATTTCTTCTAGATCCCGTAGTAGTCTGCGGTTGATGGATAGCGAGGCAAGATACTTTTGACTCAGAGCGTCCTCCACGACATTTCCCTTGCCCGGAGTGTAGTCGATCGTCAAGTCATAGTCTTTGATTAGTTCGAGCCAGCGTCGTGTAGCTCCCCTTTCCGGAATTTTTTTTAAAAATATTTTATTATTATTTATTTTATTTAAATGGTGATTTTAGAAGGTTAGAATTAATTATTTAGTTAATTATTACGGTAAATGATTTTTAGCCATGGTTGAGTTTTGAAACACCAGACGACTAGGAATCATGGCACGAATAGTGCAGTAGCGTGCTTTGACTAGTGTTTAGCCATGGTAGGGGAAGGCCGAGTCATAGGATTGTTCTAACTAGGAAAACCAGACCAAGTTGCGACTTAACCCATATCGATGTTTTATTTATTATTTAATTATACTATTGAGTTTTCGGGAACCCGATTGTACCGAACCTGTCCAGATTAGACCCAAGTCAAATCCAAGCCCATGTAGGCATGTAGAAGGGTCAAAGACGGCCATGTAGACATTTCAGGTGTGTACAAATATTTCTTATCTATTTTAGGACTTGACAAATAATTTCTAAATAGTTAATAGTTCAGTATTAACATTTGAATGGTGTTTTCGAATAACAGTACAGAATTCTAGGGCCAAATAAAGATGGGGTATGTTATGTTCACCAAGGACTCTTAGTGGACATTTTAGTTGGTTATGATTACTCTTATTAATATTATCATTATTGTTATTATTATATTATTCTTATTCTAATCCTTATTATTATTATTATTGTTATTATTATATTATTCTTATTATACTATTATTATTATTATTATTATATTATTCTTATTATATTATTCTTATTATTTTGTTATTATTATATATTTATGTGTGTATACATATATACACATATAAATGTACATACATATATATATATATATATATATATATATATATATATATATATATATATATATTTTTTACATACATATATATATATATATATATATATATATATATATATATATATATATATATATATATATATATATATGAGTATATATATATATATATATATATATATATATATATATATATATATATATATATATATATATATATATAAATATATATATATGAGTATATATATATATATATATATATATATATATATATATATATATATATATATATATATATATATATATATATATATTTTTTTTTTTTTTTTTTTTTTTTTATATATATATGTATTTGTGTGTGAATATATATACATACATATATATATATATATATATATATATATATATATATATATATATATATATATAGATATTTTGGTTATACGTATATGTATATATATAGGTATTTAAATATATGTATATGTATATATATATGGGTAATTATATATATGTATAATTTATATAGTAAAATAATTAGAAATAGAGAAGAACCCAACCCAGCTGAGGCCCAGCCCAGCCCGTTAGCAATGAAACCCATACCAGCCCAAATCCCCCCACAAGCAGAGGAGCAGCCATGGGCCAAGTCACCCCCAAGCCAACCAAGCAGTCTACAGCCTATTAACCCCACACCCGAGCCCTTGGGTTGAATACACAGCAGTTGAGAATCCCCAACGACCGAACCCCTAATCCAGCTACCGAGCTCGGCCCAAAGGCCCGACCTCAATTCTCTTCCCAGCCCCACAGCAGTTGAGAATCCCCAACCCGAGCCCTCGCATATACGTGCGTATATGTACATACCCAAGCGAAAGAGCAAAAGGGAGAAAAAAACAAACTTCGACAACACCTAAACCCTAATCCTACGCCGCCGACCCCCGGCCACCTGGGCGCACCCCGCGAGAGCGCGTGCGCCGCCGAGGGTCGCCGCCACCGGCCGAAATAGCCGCGCGCGCGCGCGCGAACGGCTGAAGCAGAGAACAACGACGACAACGGTGGCAGTGATCGGAGGATTTCAAGTCGTGTTTTCTCCCGCATCGCTCGACGATTTGCCAAACCGATTTTGCTGGTACAATCCTAACCTATCCAACTTCGATCTCCTTCAAGTAGTTTGAATCTAGAAGCCCTGGTTTGCTAGATAAATCGACACAAACTTCATCAAAAACTGCTTATAAATAATTAGAAAACAGTCCCAACGGCTCGACTTGGAAGGCCAGTCACAGCCAACCTACTGATAGTTTTTAGAAACTACTTGAACACGATTAAAGTTAACATAACCAGGATCAAAACTCAACTTGTAGTTCTGTATTTTGATATGTATGCATGAATTAAATCATTGACGAAGTTGACGAAAAATCTGTTTTCAAAACATAGAAATTCATCCACACGACGCACGTTCCGCCAAACCGGGCGATGTGGTCTAGAACCGAAAGCATCAAAAGCTGCATAACGGCTTCGTGGTCGTGTGGGCTTTGGAAGAATTCAAATTGGTCGCGTGTGCGCGACGAATTTGATGCGTATCCGTCGAAATTTACCGTATCGTACACTTTGCAAATTTCTCAATTACTTTGTGCACGCTCGTTAGATCGAGACGAAACTTATGCCAACAGAACCGTATCATTTTTCTGGTCCTGCATGCCAAGTTTGGTTCGATTCTGAGACCGTTGCTAAAATCGTCGTTTTGCGGGCCCCACGGTCCCACTCAACGGGCGATTTTGTGCACGGCCCGTCGGAATCCAACTCTGGACATACGATTGGATTCGTATCGGAAAACTGGATCCGTAGACATGTAGTTTGACGACTTTAGAGACCATTGACTCTGGCACGCTTTTCGGTGCAAAGCGGGTCCAACGGCGGACATCGTTTTTGTCCGAAATTACTATTTTGCCCCTGTGTCCAGAATTGGACTTAAGGACATACAATCTAAGCTAATTTGACTATTCTGAGAACGTTGGTACTGTTTATTTCAACATCCGGAGACTTATGCATGTGTTGATTGATTGTGGCTCATTGAGTGGTATAGTGTTATTGGTTTCTCCAGCTAAGGACCTCAGGCAAGTGCACTTTCTGATTGCTTTCCGATTCATAGTAGTCTTTACATTTTATGTCTATACATATATCTTGCTGCTTGTTGTCACGCTCGTCACACGGAGTAGTCGGAAGGGGAAATATCTTAGTAGACATGTGGACTACCCAGAACTATCCTCCGTGTCTTTCGTGAATGATAGCAGCTGCACACGACACGTGCAGGGTGCCGGATTTACCCTCTAGCCGTTCACATATCGAAAAGGATATTTCACACCACCTAGATAGATGTCTTTTATTAGTTTTTTCTTGTTTACTTCTCTATCGTGCTATGTCATCAGTTATCTTCCAGTTTTTATCTCTCATATGTTATTTTTATGTCTTGTTAATTCTATTATATTTTTGCATTATCGTCGGTTTGTGTACTTGTTCCAATCCTGACTGGATAACCAATATTTTTCAGGTATAGCCGTGATCATTCTTAGCACTGGGAAGATTTGGGTATGCTGAGGCCAACCTAGAAGTAGATAGCCATTGTATCATTTTATTAATTATAAAACTTTGTATTTTCCTTTAAATATAAATGTTGTAACTGTTGTAATAAATTAGAAATGTGAATGAGCAGCAAATGTGATATTTTGAGCATTTATTTCTTGCGGGCTTGACAGCGTTCTACCGCCGACTCTGCGGCATAGGCTGGCTTGGACACGTCTCGTATCCGAAAAACGGGTGCGGGTCGTGACAAGTTTTTGTGGTAGCCCATGCAGGTCAGATTTTGCAAAAGATTGCGAACTCGTGATGGTACGTTAGTCGTACTATTGCGAGCCTGCGCCCAGGAAATGCTCATTCACAATTAGGATTAAATAAATAAGGAGAATGACTAGGACTAGGAGTCCCTTATTCAAATTGACCGTTGGGTAGTTAGGGTTGTTTGATAGGCCATGCTATTTAGAATGCTTGCCAGGTCTCTATAACATACACTGATACCATGGGTATGACATTATGATCCAATATGGATCTATTATTCACTGGTAAGTTAGGCTTATCTATAATTAAGGCTTTAATCGTGATAAACTGTTCGATTTATCTTTTGCTCTATTCTGATATAAACATCATATCATAAATTAGAACTGTCTATTTAAATTCTATTTTGCTGTGAAGACTTGAATCATTATTCATGATTCCGTTATTCGTTTGTGAATCTCGAGGTAGATTGATTCGAGATTTCCCTCAACCAGTGAAATGCATAGGAAATATAAACTAGAATGTTTGTATTTCTTTCGTATTTAGTTATATTCTCCATGTTAAATCTTTTAATTTAAGTATTGTGACTGATAGGACTAATACCTATGTTTCATTCTTAGTCAACTTGTTTGGATCTCTAGAAGCTCATGAATTTTTACGAAAATAGTTAAAGGAGTATTAGTTAACTAATAATAGTTAGACAGCAGCGTACTGTCATCAATTAGCTGAGAGTGGAGATGTGGGTTCACTGCAGCCAGCAGCGCACTGGCGAAGCACAACCCATAGAAATAAAATCATTTTTGAAGATCATAGGTTATAGAACATTGCTAAAACTATGTCGTAGTTGACCTCTTAGATCTTAGATATCCTTGTGTCAATGTAAGGTAGAGTACCAGATAGCCTATCACAATTGAATCACAGAATCAAGGATTTACCTAGAATATAGAATTTAGAGTTCCATAACCCATTAGTTGACCAAGACTTTAGGGATAGTAAGATTGTATGAAGACTGTATAAGCAAGAACACCAGGTAAGGTTTTGATTCTCTCAAAACTCGAACCACTTGTGCCTCCTTTCAAAAATCTTGCATATTTTATATTTAGACTCTGTTGACCAATGTTGCTATTACAGCCTAGTTTTGCAAGCTCACTCTTTTATCGAGCTTGATTCAAGACACATGTTTATCGGGGACGCCCGCTAACATATTGTCTAATCAGAATTATTGTATTACAGTCTGATCAACCATGATGCATTTGGTTCGCTTTTCATCTAATTACCCTACATGGACTGAGATGTCTCCAGGATCTCATCCGCGACTGCTTTGACAATTCCTCTTGAATTATACATTCGCCTTTGAATCGCGTAATTGTGTTCAGTGACATCTTCCTTGAACCCTTCATTGATTTTGTCTTTCATTGATTGAAAAGACGAAAGCTCGTGATTGATAGGTAGATACATAGTATCCCCATGACTATGATAGTTGTATAGGCAAGTGTAGCTACCATCGGCCAGCCCAGTGACAGGAACCCTGCCACCATATCCTAGCCTCTAAGGTGGGTAGACTGTAAGCCTTCTAAAATTTTAGGACATACGAAGATTACCGATTGATTAGAACAATTCCTATTAGGATGATAATCATAGCCCCATGGACTCCCACTTTTCATTTAGATCGTTTTGTGTCCCCGACCGTGTCATTAACATTCGGAATACGAGACCAGTTGTTACCTTCCAACAAATTTCACATGTAAGATCTAGACGAGTCCATCTTCATCTAGGTATATCATGTCCCACTCAAACCCGTCCCCTTGTACTCTATTCTTTTGGTACGACTTTCAGGACAAAAGGACTAGCTATAACCCTTACCATAGTGCCGGTACACTTTTTGACTTCGACTAAAGCCTCAACCTTGACTCAATTCCTTTAACCCGATATGTGGGGGTGATCTACTCGAAACTCACTACGCACACGTTACTAGTGTGCCACTTGATAGAGGCCTCTTGTGCTATTTAAACACAAAAGTCACCGAAGGCGTATTTGGACTTTAGGTTTTAGCTAAACAACTTGACTGGCAATTAGCTCAATCACTTGGGTTGAAACCTATTCTAGGGTACCCTAACCTAGTAGACATAGTTTTATCTTAGGATCTTGTCCAATCCATATATATTGAACCCAATGTTCATCCAACCAACGACTGATGCCCAAATAGAGAACCCATTAAGACCCAGTAGAATCCATCCATGCATACCACCGTATTTTGACTATAAGATCGAACTAATTGAAATAGGTCCCTATACCTATTATGTAGTCCCCACCTCTTAAACTGTGAAGACATTCGTAACCCTTACCTGGAAGTCACGGGACGATCTTGTAGTGCACCTTTATCCCTTTCTCGTGTGTTTAAATAACCACGAAAAGATCACACTCTTGATTTCTCAAATTTCGTTCTATTATGAAACCTTGTTTGAATTAGGATTTCAAGGACGAGACTTCTGTATTGCACGGATTGCAGGCCACTCTAAGTAGCGAAGGGTTCTTCGAGGTAACAAGTGCTGGACTAGAGTAGCCCGATCTAGCGAATAAGACTATAAGTTCATATATACCCATTATATCTGTATTATTGTCTATGCTCTACCGCTCTTTAAAACTTCACAGTTGCCCCCGATTATTTTGCCTTATCTTCCTATCCTCCCTACTTCGAAGTGACGAATAGTCGTGCTTACTAGAGTGTACCAATATTTCTTAGCTACTTGTGTAAATTTGTTGCCTGTTAAATTTTGGGTTGCTTGATAGATACGAGAGGATTTTAGAAACCATATGCCTAGATATTCGTTGGTAGAATTGTTAGCAACTAGTTAGAAGATTATGAGATTTTAGTTTGAGGAGTAGTGTGACCAAAGGTGGGTAGAAGTACTCGATGATTCGTAGATTACGAAACGGTAAGGAGGAGGATATAAATAGCTCTGAGAAATTAAAATTTTGAGGATATTGTGGTAATAGTGGACTTATTCTTTTTAATTTTTATGTTTGAATTTTGGAATGGTTATGAGTTAGAATTTCGAGGACGAAATTATTTTAAGGTGGATAGATTTGTAGCTCCCCTTCCTGATTTTTTTAAAAAAAATATTTTATTATTATTTATTTTATTTAAATGGTGATTTTAGAAGGTTAGAATTAATTATTTAGTTAATTATTACGGTAAATAATTTTTAGCCATGGTTGAGTTTTGAAACACCAGACGACTAGGAATCATGGCATGAATAGTGCAGTAGCGTGCTTTGACTAGTGTTTAGCCATGGTAGGGGAAGGCCGAGTCATAGGATTGTTCTAACTAGGAAAACCAGACCAAGTTGCGACTTAACCCATATCGATGTTTTATTTATTATTTAATTATACTATTGAGTTTTCGGGAACCCGATTGTACCAAACCTGTCCAGATTAGACCCAAGTCAAATCCAAGCCCATGTAAGCATGTAGAAGGGTCAAAGACGGCCATGTAGACATTTCAGGTGTGTACAAATATTCCTTATCTATATTAGGACTTGACAAATAATTTCTAAATAGTTAATAGTTCAATATTAACATTTGAATGGTGTTTTCGAATAACAGTACAGAATTCTAGGGCCAAATAAAGATGGGGTATGTTATGTTCACCAAGGACTCTTAGTGGACATTTTAGTTGGTTATGATTACTCTTATTAATATTATCATTATTGTTATTATTATATTATTCTTATTCTAATCCTTATTATTATTATTATTGTTATTATTCTATTATTCTTATTATACTATTATTATTATTATATTATTCTTATTATATTATTCTTATTATTTTGTTATTATTACATATTTATGTGTGTATACATATATACACATATAAATGTACATATATATATATATATATATATATATATATATATATATATATATATATATATTTATTTTATATATATATATATATATATATATATATATATATATATATATTTTATATATATATATATATATATATATATATATATATATATATATATATATATATATATATGTATATATATATATATATATGATTTGTGCGTATGCGTAAGAATATATATAAATATATATATATGTGTATTTGTGTGTCAATATATATACATATAGGTATATATGTTTGTATATAAATATTAGCGGTTATATGTGTATATAGATATTTTGGTTATACGTATATGTATATATATAGGTATTTAAATATATGTATATGTATATATATATATATATATGGGTAATTATATATATGTATAATTTATATAGTAAAATAATTAGAAATAGAGAAGAACCCAACCCAGCTGAGGCCCAGCCCAGCCCGTTAGCAATAAAACCCATACCAGCCCAAATCCCCCCACAAGCAGAGGAGCAGCCATGGGCCAAGTCACCCCCAAGCCAACCAAGCAGCCTAAAGCCTATTAACCCCACACCCGAGCCCTTGGGTTGAATACACAGCAGTTGAGAATCCCCAACGACCGAACCCCTAATCCAGCTATCGAGCTCGGCCCAAAGGCCCGACCTCAATTCTCTTCCCAGCCCCACAGCAGTTGAGAATCCCCAACCCGAGCCCTCGCATTTACGTGCGTATATGTACATACCCAAGCGAAAGAGCAAAAGGAAGGAGGAAACAAACTTCGACAACACCTAAACCCTAATCCTACGCCGTCAACCCCCAGCCACTGGGCGCACTCCGCGAGAGTGCGCGCGCCGCCGAGGGTCGCCGCCGCCGGCCGGAATAGCCGTGTCACGCCCCGATTCGGGGAATCGCTCGCTTTGCTTCGATTCAGGCCGAATCGATCATCCTCGCTAAGGCGTGATGCCATACAAGTCTGGAGTTGCACTTGTACAAGGCTAGAACATGCACATTTATATCACTTTGAAACATTTGAAAATAAGCCACAGTTGCGGAAACATTGAGACACAAAATAGGAAGAAGAAATACTCATTTTATTCATAATTGTAGTTAGAATACAACTTTTCTCGATAATATTTGAAATGCCATTTCGGCTACATTAATTCATGAAAAGAAGTACAACTGATAGGCTGCCATGAAATAATTTCCCGTTCCATACATCATGCCCCTTTAGTACTTTGAAATATAAGCAGCTATCTTTGAAAACTCTGCAATACTTTGTGCGTCTTTTAGGGAAAACAACTTGAAAGGAAACAGCAGTTCAGAAAGCTTTAATTCGGACGTGCGCCTGAGCCTTCTCCAGTACCTGTGGAGGAGGGGTCAGCACATTATAACAATGCGCTGGTGAGCCCCGTTGGCCCACTCAGCTAAACCAATATTTTATTAATGACAAGCATTTTAAAGATATGAACTTATTAGGGACATGCAACATTCAGAGTAAATCACAATAAATGTAACATGGAATAAACCATATTTACTTTACCATTGGCCGAATCCAGCTTTCCTGCATAAGATACAGGATAATAATCAATTACTTACCGCCCCTACATAAAATAATCATTAGCATGCATCCTGACTACATGGCCACTGGCACTGTTAAACCATATGGACATCTCATTGCCTTATAGGACTTCAAGGTAATGCAATGACTCCAAAGTAGGTAGCTAGCCCCTAAGGATGCCTCGCAATACCCGTGCTCCCATTAGCACGCCAATGCTTCCTCCTAGGCCGAATCGGTCCCGGCGCCCCTGTACCGATTCGAGGAAACACACCACTAAACCTTGTGCACAAGTTGTCCATGACCATGCGAATACGGGACCGACTCGATAAGCTACAGTGCATGGTAGTTTGAAAGTAAATAGACAACTTGTTTATTTTGCAGCATTTCATCATCATTCTAGGCATCAATTCAATCTCAATTCAATGTTCAGTGGACAAGCATAATCTCAGTTGTTGTAAACAGTGTAATCGATTCATTTCAATATTCTATGTACTAGCATTCATTTTAATATTCTATGGACTAGCATTCATTTCAATGTTCTATGTTCCATCTCTAGCTTCTTAGTGGTATTGACTTGTGGCATTTAGCAACTTGATATCGATCAACGGATGTTGCAAGACAATTATTTAGTTGGCATGAAGGAATAGCGAGAGGGACAATACCACCACAGAGATCCACACTCACCAAATTAGAGAATCGTCGAGAGAGAGAGAGGAATACTTGCACGCTTAGCCTTCCGTCACGCGTCAGTCTGCATTGACACCAAAAGTTTGGTTAATACTCCGTCTCGTTGTGTTCTTTTCTCTCAGAATTCTCAAGAATGAATGCTATGCAATCGATGAAAACGGGCAAGAATCAAATCATCGAAAATTGTTCAGAAAAGCATCCATCAAAACCAAGCAACAAAACCAGCAGCAAAACATCCAGAGAAAACTCTTGGACGTATTTCAAGAGAAACCAATCCATTAGTTGGAAAGGTTCTTATGCACTTGTCCGTGATCGATTCGGTACCGACGGTAAGTTTCCCCAATACTCGGTTCCGACCGAGTTAGCCAAGCCACAAGCCTTACATAGTGAACCGCTAGGAGCGGGACACTACATAATATACCACTAAGAAAAAGTTTCGTCCTCGAAACTTTAAGCAAAAGTCCTACCTCAAAATTATCAAACAGCGAGGGGTATTTCACCCGCATCTCTTCCTCTAACTCCCACGTCGACTCCTCGACAACATGGTTTTGCCACAGCACGTTGACTAAAGCCACTGTCCGATTCCGCAAAACTTTCTCTTTCCTGTCCAAAATCTGGACAGGCTCTTCAGTGTAGGATAGGTCAGCGCTCAGCTGCAGCTGATCGAAGTTCACTACATGGCCTGGATCATGTACGTACTTCCGCAGTTGGGATACATGGAAGACATCGTGCACATCAGCCAAGGCCGGAGGTAGTGCAAGTCGATAAGCCACTGAGGCTACCTTCTCCAAAATCTCGAATGGTCCGACGAATCTCGGGCTTAGCTTTCCTTTTATCCCAAACCGTATCACACCTCGTATGGGTATGACCTTCAAGAAGACATGATCGCCTGCTGTGAATTCCAAAGGTCGTCAATGTACGTCCGCATAACTCTTTTGTCGACTTTGAGCAACTCTAAGTCTTTCTCGAATTAAGCGAACCCTCTCGACGGCCTGTTCCACAAGTTCTGGTCCGAGCACTTACCGTTCACCGACTTCATCCCAGCATATCGGTGATCGACATTTTCGTCCATATAAGGCTTCGTACGGGGCCATTGGGATACTTGCCTGATAACTGTTGTTATAGGCAAACTCTGCTAATGCGAGATGTGCATCCCAATTTGTCTTCGAATCGAGCACGCACAATCTCAACATATCTTCAAGAATCTGATTTATTCTCTCTGTCTGACCATCAGTCTGCGGATGGTAAGCCGTACCGAAGTTCAACTTTGTGCCCATTGCCGAGTGCAGACTTATCCAAAATCGCGACAAGAATCTTTCGTCTCTATCCGATACTATAGAAGCTGGCACCCCATGCAATCGTACAATTTTGTTTATGTAGATCTGAGCCAACCGTTCTACTCCCCATGTAACTTTTATTGGAATAAAATGTCCGACTTGGTTAATCTATCCACGATAACCCAAATCGCATCATTTTCCTTCTGAGTTCTTGGCAAGCCGACTATAAAATCTATACAGATATTATCCAACTTCCACAGTGGAATAGCCAAATTTTGTAATTCTCCGCCTGGCCGTTGGTGTTCGGCCTTCATACGCTGACAATCCATACATTGTGACACAAATAGCGCCACATCCTTTTTCATGCCATGCCACCAAAATGTCGTACGCAGATCTTTATACATTTTCGTGCTTCCCGGATGCAAGAAATACTTCGCGAAATGAGCCTCGGTCAGTATTTCCTTCCTGATATTCTCATCCTTAGGGACGCACAATCTTCCCTTGACACGAATAGTGTCATCTTCAACGGTAAAGTCTGACGCCTTTCCTGCTAGAATCAACTCGCGTATCTTCTGCAGAAACGAGTCATCCTTCTGAGCAATCTTAATCCTTCCTTGGAGACTCGGCTCAAGTTATAACTGAACCAACTGCACATTCTGCGGACGGATCATGAACTCGATGCCCATCTCTTCAAGATCCCGTAGTACCTCTTTTGCTATTATTAGGGACCCAACAAATTTCTGACTCAAGGCATCAGCTACCACGTTTTCTTTACCCGGCGTGTAAGAGATTGTCAAGTCATAATCCTTGATCAATTCTAACCAACGCCGCTGCCTCAAATTCAATTCTTTCTGTGTGAATATATATTTCAGGCTCTTGTGATCCGTGAAGATCTCGCAGGACGCACCATAGAGATAGTGTCGCTACAATTTCAACGCGAACACAATCGCCGCCAGTTCCAAATCATGTGTTGGGTAATTCTTCTCATGCTGTTTGAGTTGTCTCGATGCATAAGATATTGTCTTCCCACGTTGCATGAGAACACATCCCAAACCAAGTCCCGACGCGTCACTGTAGATCTGAAATCCCTTGGAGCCTTCCGGAAGTGCTAAAATTGGAGCTGTGACGAGCCGCTGCTTGAGTTCTTGGAAACTACTCTCACAGTCATCGGTCCACTTAAATGCGACTCCCTTCTGAGTTAGGCGAGTCAAAGGGGATGCGATTCTCGAGAAGTCTTTCACAAATCTACGGTAGTATCCGGCTAAACCAAGGAAACTCTGTATCTCTCTAACTGATACAGGCTGCTTCCAGTCCACAACTGCCTCAATCTTCTTTGGGTCGACAGCAACACCTTCTGCCGAAACAACATGTCCTAGGAACGACACGCTGTCCATCCAAAATTTGCACTTGCTTAGTTTTGCATAGAGCTGGTTGTCCCGCAGCATCTGAAGTACTTCTCTCAAGTGTCCGACATGAGTCTCCCTGTCTTTTGAGTAGATCAAGATGTCATCGATGAACACGACAACGAACTTGTCTAAGAATGGTCGAAACACTCTATTCATTAAATCCATAAAGGCTGCTGGAGCATTGGTCAAGCCGAATGGCATGACCAAAAACTCATAATGTCCGTATCTCGTACGGAATGTTGACTTAGGAACATCTTCGGGTCTGATCTTCAACTGATGGTATCCTGAACGAAGATCAATTTTAGAAAACACGATCGCCCCTTATAGCTGATCGAACAGATCATCTATTATTGGTAAGGGATACTTGTTACGGATGGTTGCCTTATTCAGTTCTCTGTAATCGATGCATAGCCGCATCGTCCCATCCTTCTTCTTTACAAACAGCACTGGAGCTCCCCATGGAGATACACTTGGGCGAATGTATCCTAGGTCTAGTAATTCTTGTAGTTGTACCTTTAGTTCCTTCAATTCTGCCGGAGCCATCCTGTACGGCGCCCTTGATATCGAACGAGTATCCGAAAATGTATCAATTGTGAATTTAATTTCTCTATCCGGCGGCATTCCAGGTATCTCGTCCGAAAACACATCGAAGAACTCTGCCACAATTTTGGTCTGATTCAAGCCTACCCTCTTCATTCGAGTGTCTTGGACAGAAGCGAGAAAGCCTTCACACCATGAGTACAGCATGTGCCTTGCTGTAACTGCTGATATGACCATGGGTCCTTGGAACGCCGAGCCGCACGAGTAAGAGAATTCTGTTTCTCCGGGTAGGCGAAACACAACTCTCTTATCCGCACAGTCAATAGTTACATGACAGGCGCTGAGCCAGTCCATTCCCAATATGATATCGTACTCTTTGATGTCGAGTACAATTGCGTCCAGAGATAAAGTCTTGCCTCCAATTTTAATATAGCCGTCCCTGCAAATCAAAGTTGCAGGCATATCTACTCCCGAAGGAGTACTAACACACAAAGCTGTCTTTAGTTGAGTCATACAAAATTTATTTTCCGTTGCAAAATCAGAAGAGATAAAGCAATGAGTAGCGCCAGAATCAAAAAGTACTCTTGCAGGTATGCCTTTGTACAACAACATACCTGTTATAACATTCTCTGCGGTCTGGGCCTCTGCCTGAGTCAAGGCATAAACCCTTGCTTGGCCACCTTGTTGATTCGGAGCATTCCCAGTTGGAGCTGGCAAGGCTGGTGGCGCTTGGCCACGATGCTGGTTGTTGTGTTAGCCCCAGTTCTGATTGTTGTTATGCCCACGATAGTGATTATTGTTATTCCCACGAGGAGGATACTGGTTCTCTCCCATAGTTCTGCATTCAAATGCCTTGTGATTCATTCCCCTACATTTGTAACACCCGACGCGACAGTCCTCGCGACGATGACCAATCCGATTGCACCTGTTGCAACGCAGTTCCTGATACGGTCCTTTGTTATTGCCCATATTCGGACGCTTAGGTGCGTCATTTCTTCCTGCAGACCAAGGTCGTTTCTGATTACTGAGTCCTTGGTTGCTCTGCGTTGTCCTACGACTACCCGGTTGATGAAATCTCTCCATTTCGAGAGCTGTCTCGTACGCCTCCCGGTAAGACATACATTTTCGACTTAGAACATCCCACTCCAGGCCTTCATTCAAGCCTTGCACAAATCTTCCTCGCTTGGCATCGTCATTCGGTACCATGTACCCAGCGAATGCGACTCTCTTCAAAAACTCTGTCTCGTAGTCAAGCACTGACATACTGCCCTGTCGAAGTGCAATGAACTCATTCTCTTTTTATTGACGGACAGCAGGTGGGATGAATTGGGTAATGAAAGCCTGCTTGAAGGCCTCCCAAGACATCTTCATATCCTGACTATTTCCATAAAGTACCTGTCTTTGCGAAATCCACCATTCCTGGGCCTTGAGGCGAAGTTGTACAACGGCACACTCCACTCTCTTACTGCCCTGAATCTCTAACATTCGAAAATAGCCCTCCAGTGTGTTCAAGAAGCCCATCACCTCATCTGGCTCCTCTTTTCTATTAAATTCAGGCGGGTCGCAACTCTTAAATTCTGAGAACTTGAAGCTCGGTCTCTTCCGTGTCGATATCTCAGATTTCTCTGCCGGCACTTCCACGGTCTCGGTTGTTGCAGCCTTTACAGAAACATTGGAATCGACCGTCAACTTGGTGACAATCTGAGTTAGACTATCAACTTACTTTTGTTGAGCATCCAGCTGCTCCTGAAACTGATACTGAAGCTGCTCCTGAAGCGCGCGATGTTTAGCTTCGCTCTGCTTCCTTTGAGCCTCCATTTGCTTAATCAGTTTCTCAATCGGGTCCGACGATGAATTCGTCTTTGAGCTATCACCCTTAGCCATTCTACAACAAAGAAATAATTCCATTAGCACTCATAAAATATTTACGGGCTTATTGTATGGAACATTATTTCATGTCAGCGCTATCGACACCATCAATCGAGAAAATTTGCATCAAGACTTCCTTTTTGAAAATATTTTGAAATCCGAGGATTTGAAACCGTGCTCTGATACCAACTTGTCACGCCCCGATTCGGAGAATCGATCGTCCTCGCTAAGGCGTGATGTCGTACAAGTCTGGAGTTGCACTTGTACAAGGCTAGAACATGCACATTTATATCACTTTGAAACATTTAAAAATAAGCCACCGTTGTGGAAACATTGAGACACAAAATAGGAAGAAGAAATACTCATTTTATTCATAATTGTAGTCAGAATACAACTTTTCTCGATAATATTTGAAATGCCATTTCGGCTACATTGATTCATGAAAAGAAGTACAACTGATAGGCTGCCATGAAATAATTTTTCGTTCCATACATCATGCCCCTTTAGTACTTTGAAATATAAGCAACTATCTTTGAAAACTCCGCAATACTTTGTGCGTCTTTTAAGAAAAACAACTTGAAAGGAAACAGCAGTTCAGAAAGCTTTAATTCGGACGTGCGCCTGAGCCTTCTCCAGTACCTGTGGAGGAGGGGTCAGCACATTATAACAATGCGCTGGTGAGCCCCGTTGGCCCACTTAGCTAAACCAATATTTTATTAATGACAAGCATTTTAAAGATATAAACTTATTAGGGACAGGCAACATTCAGAGTAAATCACAATAAATGTAACATGGAATAAATCATGTTTACTTTACCATTGGCCGAATCCAGCTTTCCTGTATAAGATACAGGATAATAATCAATTACTTACCGCCCCTGCATAAAATAATCATTAGCATGCATCCTGACTACATGGCCACTGGCACTGTTAAACCATATGGACATCTCATTGCCTTAGAGGACTTCAAGGTAATGCAATGACTCCAAAGTAGGTAGCTAGCCCCTAAGGATGCCTCGCAATACCCGTGCTCCCATTAGCACGCCAATGCTTCCTCCTAGGCCGAATCGGTCCCGGCGCCCCAGTACCGATTCGAGAAAACATACCACAAAACCTTGTGCACAAGTTGTCCATGACCATGCGAATGCGGGACCGACTCGATAAGCATACAGTGCATGGTAGTTTGAAAGTAAATAGACAACTTGTTCATTTTGCAGCATTTTATCATCATTCTAGGCATCAATTCAATCTCAATTCAATGTTCAGTGGACAAGCATAATCTCAGTTGTTGTAAACAGTGTAATCGATTCATTTCAATGTTCTATGTACTAGCATTCATTTCAATGTTCTATGGACTAGCATTCATTTCAATGTTCTATGTTCCATCTCTAGCTTCTTAGTGGTATTGACTTGTGGCATTTAGCAACTTGATATCGATCAACGGATGTTGTAAGACAATTATTTAGTTGGCATGAAGGAATAGCGAGAGGGACAATACCACCACAGAGATCCACACTCACCAAATTAGAGAATCGCCGAGAGAGAGAGGAACACTTGCACGCTTAGCCTTTCGTCACGCATCAGTCTGCATTGACACCAAAAGTTTGGTTAATACTCCGTTTTATTGTGTTTTCTTCTCTCAGAATTCTGAAGAATGAATGCTATGCAATCGATGAAAACGGGCAAGAATCAAATCATCAAAAATCGTTCAGAAAAGCATCCATCAAAACCAAGCAACAAAACCAGCAGCAAAAAATCCAGAGAAAACTCTTGGACTCATTTCAAGAGAAACCAATCCATTAGTTGGAAAGGTTCTTATGCACTTGTCCGTGATCGATTCGGTGCCGATGGTAAGTTTCCCTAATACTCGGTTTCGACCGAGTTAGCCAAGCCACAAGCCTTATATAGTGAACCGCTAGGAGCGGGACACTACAAGCCGCGTGCGCGCACGCGAACGACTGAAGCAGAGAACAACGACGGCAACGGTGGCAGTGATCGGAGGATTTCAAGTCGTGTTTTCTCCCGCATCGCTCGACGATTTCCCGAACCAATTTTGCTGGTACAATCCTAACCTATTCAGCTTCGATCTCCTTCAAGTAGTTTGAATCTAGAAGCCCTGGTTTGCTAGATAAATCGACGCGAAGTTCATCAAAAACTGCTTATAAATAATTAGAAAACAGTCCCAACGATCCGACTTGGAAGGCCAGTCACGGCCAACCTACTGATAGTTTTCAGAAACTACTTAAACACGATTAAAGTTAACATAACCAGGATCAAAACTCAACTTGTAGTTCTGTTTTTCGATATGTATGCATGAATTAAATTATTGACGAAGTTGACGAAAAATCTGTTTTCAAAACATAGAAATTCATCCACACGACGTGCGTCCCGCCAAACCGGGCGATGTGGTCGCAAACCGAAAGCATCGAAAGCTGTGTAATGGCTTCGTGGTCATGTGGGCTTTGGCAGAATTTAAATTGGTCGCGTGTGCACGACGAATTTGATGCGTATCCGTCGAAATTCACCGTATCGTGCACTTTGCAAATTTCTCAATTACTTTGTGCTTGCTCGTCAGATCGAGACGAAACTTGCACCAACAGAACCGTATCATTTTTCTGGTCCTGTATGCCAAGTTTGGTTTGATTCTGAGACCGTTGATAAAATCGTCGTTTTGCGGGCCCCACGGTCCCACTCAACGGGCGATTTTGTGCACGGCCCGCCGGAATCCAACTCTGGACATACGGTTGGGTTCGTATCGAAAAACTGGATCCGTAGACATATAGTTTGATGACTTTAGAGACCATTGACTCTGGCACACTTTTCGGTGCAAAGCGGGTCCAATGGCGGACATCGTTTTTGTCCAAAATTACCATTTTGCTCCTGTGTCCAGAATTGGACTTAAGGACAGGCAATCCTAGCTAATTTGACTATTCTGAGAACGTTGGTACTGTTTATTTCAGCATCCGAAGACTTTTGCATGTGTTGATTGATTGTGGCTCATTGAGTGGTATAGTGTTATTGGTTTCTCCAGCTAAGGACCTCAGGCAAGTGCACTTTCTGATTGCTTTCCGATTCATAGTAGTCTTTACATTTCATGTCTATACATATATCTTGCTGCTTGTTGACACGCTCGTCACACGGAGTAGTCGGGAGGGGAAATATCTTAGTAGACATGTGGACTACCCAGAACTATCCCCCGTGTCTTTCGTGAATGATAGCAGCTGCACACGACACGTGCAGGGTGCCGAATTTACCCCCTAGCCGTTCACATGTCGAAAAGGATATTTCACACCACCTAAATAGATGTCATTTATTAGTTTTTCCTTGTTTACTTCTCTATCGTGCTATGTCATCAGTTATCTTCCAGTTTTTATCTCTCATATGTTATTTTCATGTCTTGTTAATTCTATTGTGTTTTTGCATTGTCGTCGGTTTGTGTACTTGTTCCAATCCTGACTGGATAACCAATATTTTTCAGGTATAGCCGTGATCATTCTTAGCACTGGGAAGATTTGGGTATGCTGAGGCCAACCTAGAAGTATATAGCCATTGTATCATTTCATTAATTATAAAACTTTGTATTTTCCTTTAAATATAAATGTTATAACTGTTGTAATAAATTAGAAAAGTGAATGAGCAACAAATGTGATATTTTGAGCATTTATTTCTTACGGGCTTGACAGCGTTCTACCGTCAACTCTGCGACGTAGGCTGGCTTGGACACGTCTCGTATCCGAAAAGCGGGTGCGGGTCGTGACACGTCTCTATCGTAAGTTAAATTCCTTCTGGGTAAAGAGATACTTGAGGCTCTTGTGGTCGGTATAGATCGTGCACGCCACGCCATATACATAGTGATGCCACAATTTCAACGCGAACACAATCGTCGCTAACTCCATGTCGTGTGTAGGATAGTTTTTCTCGTGCGGCTTTAACTGTCTGGAGGTGAAGGATATCATCTTGTTTCGCTGTATGAGCACACATCCCAAGCCTTGGCCTGAAGCATCGCTAAATATCTAAAAACCCTCTGGCCCATCCGGAAGTGCGAGTATAGTGCCGAAATTAGCCGTTGTTTCAGCTCTTGGAAGGAAGCCTCACAGTCATCCGACCACTCATACGCGACTCCCATTTGAGTGAGACGAGTCAATGGCGATGCAATCTTTACGAAGTCTTTCACAAAGCGTCGATAGTATCTCGTCAAACCAAGAAAGCTTCGAATCTCACTAGCAGACGCAGGCCGCTTCCAATCAACAACGACTTCTACTTTTCTCGGATCGACTGCAATGCCCTAAGACGAAATGATGTGACCAAGAAAGGATACGCTGCTTAGCCAAAATTTGCACTTACTCTGCTTTGCATACAACTCATTCTCTCGAAGTGTCTGGAGTACGGTCCGAAGATGTTCCGCGTGCTGTGCCCTGTCTTTCGAGTAGACGAGAATCATCAATAAAGACTACTACGAATTTATCAAGAAAGGGTCGAAATACCCGATTCATTAGATCCATGAAGGCGGCGGAGGCGTTCGTCAGGCCGAATGGCATCAGCAGGAACTCGTAGTGTTCGTAACGAGTGCGAAAGGCTGACTTCAGCACGTCGTCTGACCTGATCTTGAGTTGATGATAGCCTGAGCGGAGATCAATCTTCGAAAATATCGAGGAGCCTTGTAATTGATCGAATAAGTCGTCTATATGAGGCAATGGATACTTGTTCCGAATGGTGGCCTTGTTCAGCTCTCGGTAATCGACGCACAGACGCATGGACCCATCCTTTTTCTTCACGAACAACACGGGCGTTCCCCACGGTAAAATACTAGGCCGGATGAACCCTTTGTCAAGCAAATCTTGTAACTGGACCTTGAGTTCCTTTAGCTCGGCGGGGGCCATTCTGTATGGGGCCTTAGAAATTGGTCTAGTATCGAAAAATATATTGATGCTGAACTCGACTTCTCGGTCGGGGGGCATGCCGGGTAGCTCGTCCAGAAACACATCAGGGAATTCTGCCACAACGTCGATCTGACCCACGTTTGCACCATCCTGTCGCGTGTCTCGAACGGACGCCAAATAGTCTTCGCACCCAGAATGCAACATCCTCCGAGCAGAAATTGCCGAGATCAGCATGCAGGTCGACGATGCCTCACCACACGAAAAGCAAAATTCAGCACTCCTGCTATGCGGAAGGTGGCCGTCTTTCTGGCGCAGTCTATGGTTGCGTTGCACGGTCCGAGCCAATCTATTCCAGAATGATGTCAAAGTCCTTCATGTCTAGAACTATCACGTCAAGACCGATCTTTTGACCGTCGATACAGATAATCCCGTCGGTGCAGGCTAAGTTTGTGAGTATTGGTACGCCCGAAGGTGTACTTACGCTAAGGTCAAAATCTAATGATATTACAGGAAATTTGTGCTCGGCGGCAAAGTCTGCCGATACAAACTATGCGAAGCGCCTGAATCAAATAGTACACGAGCAGGCACATTATTAAAATTTAGTATACCTGTCATGACCATATCTGATGCAATTACTTCATCTCGGGTCATGGCGTAGACGCGGCCCTGGGCATTGGGGCGACAGTCTTGGACATTTTGCGGTACGGGTTGATGGGCTCGAGGCACTGGTCCTTGATTCCCTGGACGATGCTGTTGGGGCGCCATTGGACGGTGCTGTTGGGGCACCATTGGATTCGGCCTTCTGGTTGGACAATCAGCACGAAGGTGGCCCCTCTTGCCACAGTTCCAGCATCCACCCTCTGGTATCTGGCAGTCGTCAATCGTGTGACCGACATGGTGACATCAGTTGCAGTAAGGCCGTGGATTATGCCCTTGATATCTGCCTTGGGGCTCGTTGTTCGGACGCTTGGTCACGTTGTTTCCTCCTACGTGGCTAGGGTGTTTGTGATTATAGGTATGCACAGCGCCGGCAGCACCTGGAGGGTATTGGCGTTGAAGGCGGAGGGCATGGTTGAGAGACTCCTCCATCGTTTGGTATTTGGGAACAGACACATGGGCGTAGATAGATGGTCGTAGACCCACTTCGAACGACGAGCACGACTCGCCAGGGAGGGCAGGAATTCTCCAGCAAACTTGGCTAACTTGTTGAACTCTGTTGCATACTGCCGCACCGTCATATTCCCTTGCCTTAGCTGTATAAATTCATTCTCTGTCTCTTATCGAACGGATTTGGGAAGGTACTTATAGTGCCCCGTCCCGCTCAGTCAATCGGAGGAATCGAAATGCCAACGGCGTTCGGACTTAGCCTTGCAACGGCTGCTTGAAGGCTCGCTCGGTCAAGGCGACCGCTCGCTCAGGTGGGATAGTTTCGGTGAACTTGCCTCATCTTTGCCTTCATATAATAATACACATGTTTTCAACTTGCACAAATAGGATTAATAATAAAAGAGATGAATCCACATAGCTAAAGGAAATAATCCTGACGGGTCGAAATAAGTTAGAACATGGAAAAACGTCCCACGGTCGGCTTAGAGTTGGTGCACGGCGTGCTTTGAAAATGACACTCGATCCTTCGTCCCGTGGCTTGGGAGAAGGAAAGTTGGTCTTCGACACAAAGTTATGAAATAGCCTAAGTCATAGGCGTCGCCTGCGTGAATGCTTAAAGCATGCACGGTCCCGTCGAATTGTCCCGACACTTGAGTTGGCCTAAGTCATAGGCGTCGCCCGCGTAAATGCTCGACAAAGCATGCACGTTTCCATAACGCAAGGCTTGGCATAGCCTTTGCTCGTCCCTTGAGTCAAGTTATAGGCTCGATTAAGTTGGGCAAAGTTACGCCGATCGACCTAAGTCATTTCTAGTGTTGTCCCGCTCTTTCTGCGGTTGTCAAGTTAAATAGTCCCACGATCCCAAGGCCCGTCATATGAAGTATGACTTGGGCGATAGCATCGCATAGATTCGGAAGTCGGTTTGAAACACGATGGCACGGTCCTAGAGTTTTAAGGCACGGGCCACGGTTGATTCATTTAGTTTGGAAAGTGTTGTGAATAGTTGTTCTTGAGTTGAGTAAAATGATAGGGCAAGAAATAAGAATGCTCGCGACTACGGGTCGTCGAGGCAAGATCTCAGAGGTGAGAAGTATTGAACTTGGCCCTGAAAGAGATGATAACACAAGAGGTGGAATGATTGTGTGAGACGTCAGTTGAGTCGAGTCTTGCATGGTCATGGACAACTTGTCGACAAGGTAGAGTTCCCTCGAATGGTAGCCCGACGGAAGGGGACCGGTTCTTAAGGAGCATCAGTAGCACGTGCTGGATGACCATACAAGTTAGCGCAGAGGCTTGCCAGCGGGGCTAGCTACCCACCTGGCAAGGGCAGCCGCCTAACAAGCTAAATGGAGTCCAGGATGGCTCTGGGAGTCAGTGACCAAATCATATAGATGAGTCGGCATGGCGGCAAATCCGCGTGTGTGTCTTTGGATTGAGTTGAGTTGTTGGTTGTGTGTACAGTGGGAATACAATGTTTGGCCCTAAGATGTGGCATCAACATAGGCGACGTGCTTCGGCACGAGATGTGGCGTCGAGTCTAATATTGTCAGCATATAAGTGACATAGTTGGGATGTGAGTTGCCCTGAGTCTAAGTCAGGAAAGGCCGCAAGGCAAAGTTGGTCGAGTGACACTAACATCCACAAGTCTTGATTGGGTCAGTTGGTAATCAAAGTAGCAAGGGCCGCGAGGCGGCAATACGGTAGATTTATAGCACGGCCACAAGGAATTTGGGTATTATGACGTAGTGCATCTCTGATTTTGGCCGAAAGACAAGCACAACTTGATAGGATAACGTTGAATGTTCCAAGCACGGGATGGTCTAAAGACACAAATAGGCAAGGCGTCGGTCATAAAACTGATCCTAAGGCAAGACTAGAAAGATAATTGATAAGAAGTGACTATGTTGCACAAAGTAAAGTAAACGTATTAGTTTTGTATGGGTGGGCGAGGAGCTCATTCCACCAGTACAGTTGAGTACTGACACCCACATAGTTTACATGTGCAGGCACAGGTAGAAGCTCGTGGCACGGAGCTCGCTTGGATGCGTCGAGGCATGGAGTTCCTTGGCGACTCGAAGCGTGCGACCGCATGGATCAAAGACTTATACGGGACATAATGTATGTACATCGCCTTCCGAAGCTTCCGCTGGATCCACAAATGTATTGAGAGATGAGAGAGAGCTGAGTGACTTGTAATGTGAGCTTGAGTGAGCTTAAGAGAATTGTAATCTTGGCCTTGCGCCCCAATGTAATCTTTGTTTCAATATCAATAAAAGAGTATTTTGGAATGACTTGTGTTTTGCTTCAAATTTTTGCTGCTATTATTCAATGTCTCTGTATGGGACTTCTGTGCGGCGACCCCGTCGCAGCCGCTGAAATCGGCCGTTATGGAACCCGCCTTGCACGAGCACAATCTAGGCTCGTGCGGCATCACGCCTTAGCGAGGACGATCGCTCCTACGGGAGCGGGACGTGACATAATGGTATCAGAGCACGGCTTTACGTCCTTGGGTAACCGATTGAATTCTTTAACTCGTTGTTTCCGTAAACTCTGTTGCCCCCGTAAGTTGATATCGTTGGTGCGCTCTCTCTCAATTGTCCCACGGGATGTCCGTACAATAAGTCTATCTATTTTGCAAAACGTAGGAGAAGAGTTTTTGATAACAAAACAAAAAGATGGTTCGCGTAAGCACGGTTGGCTAAGTCGGGCTGGACATATACACCAAAGTTGCGTCGACCTTAGAAAAGTCGAGTACGGGAATTAAATAGTGTCGAGCAAGAATGAGTTGAACGCGATTGAGTAAAGTGAGTCGACTATCGATAGGGGTGCTATCGAGCGACGATAACGTCGATGCGATATCGATGAGCGTGCTTGGAATTCGAGGAATGGTTCGAACGGAAAATTTGAAGAAGTCGATTTTGATTCGAATGATAACTTGAGGAATTGTTGAATGACTTCATCCCTGAGTGGTGTATGCGATAGCCTCAGGGATGTCGATCGATTAATAAAAGAATGATGCGAATTCAGAAAATACGTTGGTCGATGACTTAAGATAAACGGATGAACATTACGTTAAATTGGTTTGAGGAAAATCTATGTTATGAATGATTCGAGGGATAATGATCGAATTTGAATTTGAATGTCGAGGAAATTATCCAGTCGGACGATAGCATCATTCGCACGACTCGAAATTGGTTGTAAAGGAAGATCGTCAGGTTACGCATATCGTCGATGGTATTGAGGCATATCAAAGACCGATATGCGATAACTCGAGGGTACTCTGACTCGGCAAAAGACGATCGTGCAAGTGTTATTGTTCGATTGGATGTTATGCTTGGGATTTTGATTGAGATGAATGTTGGATGAAAGTGATCGTGTCTTGATGGTTACGTAGATAGCCACAACGTCGACGATCTTGTCTTGTGCGAGCGCAACTCTAGCCTCGCACATGCGTTGTGTCGGACTTGGGGCGATCATTCCGCGTGAGCGTTGACATGGTGATTCATGTCGCGGGAATGATCGAACTCGGAAAATCAGGACGCGGCAACTTTGATTGTCTTGACTTGTCGGCTTGATGCGAAGAAAAATTTGAGGATGGTTAGACTCGCGATTGATGAATAAAATAAATTTGAGGATTGAGTAGGTCCAATTCGTGCATCAGAATGAATTAGTCTAGACGCAAAACAAGAGTTACGTGCCGATGAGGATAATTATCCCGCGGGAGCGTGCATGGTGATTCATGCCCACCGTAGATAATCTGACTCGCGTGAGATCGGGGCGCAACGTATTGTTAAGTCAGATGACCTCGTAATCGAATACGTGAATTGGGATGAATGACTTAGGAAATATGAAATGTGAATTATGGTTTAGAGATGAATCGTGTTTTAGCGTGCTTAACTTGGAAGGATTGATAGGCGGATTATGTCGAACGTGTTCAAAGAGATAGTCCATGCAAGATGGTTTATTGAATGACTCAGACCCCGTGCGAATGTTGGGATGTGTGTAGGGAATAGATGCTCGATGTTTAGAAATCGGAGTGATACGAGCTTGGGTAGAAAACCCGTACTATCAACTCGGTTTGACCTTAGGATGGGGTCAGTGTTGATATTATTGTTTGGGAACTATGATTCCAATGCTGACAAATAACTTAGTCAAAAGACATAGCCTAACGGTTAGGCAGACGTCCGAGCACGAAGCGATAGGAGTTACGGAGGCACCACTCGCAAGTCTCGGTTGACATGCACGTATATCATGGGCGCCCGAATATGTGTACGATCCGACTCGAGTGGTGATGGTAGATTCTCTATCACGAGGCTTGGTTGAAATGCCTGTATTTTGGGGACGTCTAAGATATGTGCACGATCCATACTAAGTGATACGTTGAATCAAGTGAGACTTGAGGAACGGGAAAGTGTCGAGGATTTTGAGATCGTGAGTTTTGAAGAAAGGATTGAGAATAGTGCGAGCGTGGCTCGGATTGAGGAAACGCATAGGCGTAGGGTGAGCGAGAGTTCTTGAACGTTGAGTAAAAGTGATAAGTCGATAAGTGTACTCAGTTAGTTTCAAGGATGAAACTTTTTCTGAGTGGTATATGATGTAGTGCCCCGTCTCGCTCAGTCAATCAGAGGAATCGAAACGCCAACGGCGTTCGGTCTTAGCCTTGCAACGGCTGCTTGAAGGCTCGCTCGGTCAAGGCGACCGCTCGCTCAGGTGGGGTAGTTTCGGTGAACTTGCCTCATCTTTGCCTTCACATAATAATACGTATGTTTTCAACTTGCACAAGTAGGATTAATAATAAAAGAGATGAATCCACATAGCTAAAGGGAATAATTCCGACGGGTCGAAATGAGTTAGAACATGGAAAAATGTCCCACGATCGGCTTAGAGTTGGTGCACGACGTGCTTTGAAAATGACACTCGATCCTTCGTCCCGTGGCTTGGAAGAAGGAAAGTTGGTCTTCGACACAAAGTTATGAAATAGCCTAAGTCATAGGCGTCGCCTACGTGAATGCTTAAAGCATGCACGGTCCCGTCGAATTGTCCCGACACTTGAGTTGGCCTAAGTCATAGGCGTCGCCCGCGTAAATGCTCGACAAAGCATGCACGTTTCCATAACGCATGGCTTGGCATAGCCTTTGCTCGTCCCTTGAGTCAAGTTATAGGCTCGATTAAGTTGGACAAAGTTACGCCGATCGACCTAAGTCATTTCTAGTGCTGTCCCGCTCTTTCTGCGGTTGTCAAGTTAAATAGTCCCATGATCCCAAGGCCCGTCATATGAAGTATGACTTGGGCGATAGCGTCGCATAGATTTGGAAGTCGGTTTGAAATACGATGGCACGATCCTAGAGTTTTAAGGCACGGGCCACGGTTGATTCATTTAGTTTGGAAAGTGTTGTAAATAGTTGTTCTTGAGTTGAGTAAAATGATAGGGCAATAAAGAATAATGCTCGCGACTACGGGTCATCGAGGCAAGATCTCAGAGGTGAGAAATATTGAACTTGGCCCTGAAAGAGATGATAACACAAGAGGTGGAATGATTGTGTGAGACGTCAGTTGAGTCGAGTCTTGCATGGTCATGGACAACTTGTCGACAAGGTAGAGTTCCCTCGAACGGTAGCCCGACGAAAGGGGACCGGTTCTTAAGGAGCATCAGTAGCACGTGCTGGATGACCGTACAAGTTAGCGCAGAGGCTTGCCAGCGGGGCTAGCTACCCACCTGGCAAGGGCGGCCGCCTAACAAGCTAAATGGAGTCCAGGATGGCTCTGGGAGTCAGTGACCAAATCATATAGATGAGTCGGCATGGCGGCAAATCCGCGTGTGTGCCTTTGGATTAAGTTGAGTTGTTGGTTGTGTGTACAGTGGGAATACAATATTTGGCCCTAAGATGTGGCATCAACATAGGCGACGTGCTTCGGCACGAGATGTGGCGTCGAGTCTAATATTGTCAGCATATAAGTGACATAGTTGGGATGTGTGTTGCCCTAAGTCTAAGTCAGGAAAGGCCGCAAGGCAAAGTTGGTCGAGTGACACTAACATCCACAAGTCTTGATTGGGTCAGTTGGTAATCAAAGTAGCAAGGGCCGCGAGGCGGCGATACGGTGGATTTGTAGCACGGCCACAAGGAATTTGGGTATTATCACGTAGTGCGTCTCTAATTTTGGCCGAAAGGCAAGCACAACTTGATAGGATAACGTTGAATGTTCCAAGCACGGGATGGTCTAAAGACACAAATAGGCAAGGCGTCGGTCATAAAACTGATCCTAAGGCAATACTAGAAAGATAATTGATAAGAAGTGACTATGTTGCACAAAGTAAAGTAAACGTGTTGGTTTTGTATGGGTGGGCGAGGAGCTCATTCCACCAGTACAGTTGAGTACTGACACCCACATAGTTTATATGTGCAGGCACAGGTAGAAGCTCGTGGCACGGAGCTCGCTTGGATGCGTCGAGGCATGGAGTTCCTTGGCGACTCGAAGCGTGCGATCGCATGGATCAAAGACTTATACGGGACATAATGTATGGACATCGCCTTCCGAAGCTTCCGCTGGATCCACAAATGTATTGAGAGATGAGAGAGAGCTGAGTGACTTGTAATGTGAGCTTGAGTGAGCTTGAGAGAATTGTAATCTTGGCCTTGCGCCCCAATGTAATTTTTGTTTCAATATCAATAAAAGAGTATTTTGGAATGATTTGTGTTTTGCTTCAAATTTTTGCTGCTATTATTCAATGTCTCTGTATGGGACTTCTGTGCGGCGACCCCATCGCAGTCGCTGAAATTGGCCGTTATGGAACCCGCCTTGCACGAGCGTAATCTAGGCTCGTACGGCATCACGCCTTAGCGAGGACGATCGCTCCTACGGGAGCGGTGCGTGACAGTACTCGATCTCGAACGCCTCTCGGAAGGTGGCCTAAGAAATTGCTGCTGTCTCGTCATCGCATCTGATTGCTCGCTTTTGCATGGCCCACCAGTCGTGTGCGTTCAATGGGAGTAGAAGTTGAGCACATGCGACTTTCTTGGACTCATCGACGCCTAGAAGCTCGAACAGGTCTTCTAATTCATCCAGCCAATCGATCGCCAATGAAGGGTCCTCAGTACCGCAAAAGGAAGTACGGAAGCTCTTTGTAAATTTTGACACATCGAAGTTGGAACTTCTCGGTGCTGCAGGCATAAGCTCGGGTACCTCCGGTTCGACTTCACTTTGTCTGGCCGCACGCTCGGTTACGGCAGGAGTTGTCGCAGAGTTGTTCTTGTTGGCCACCACTGTCTGGACAATCTGCTGAAAAGTATCAAACTGCTTCTGCTACAACTTGAATTGTGCATCGAATCGGGCCTCGAACTGAGTCTGGCGTACCTCTGTCTCCCATCGATGTGCCTCTGCCTTCCGTCGATGTTGCTCATTCAGGCGTTGATTCTCCTGAGCTTGTCGTTGTTGCACTTCCTGCATATACAACATCCGTTCTATGGCATCGTTAGAGGGTCCGGGCCTTGAGCTACTCGAGGCGCTCGAAGCACTTTCTTCGTTCGCCGCCACGTTCACCGTCGCACCTTCTGGGATTTGAAGGCAAAAGATACATTAGTCACAAAACTTATTATGGACTCACTCGTATGGAATGACATATCTCATCGACATGAGACCAATGATTTTGAGACTAAAAACTCGACACTGGAGGACAAGGACGTAAAGCTGTGTTCTGATACTATTATGTCACGCCCCAATTCCGTAGAATCGATAGTCGTCCCCCGGACGTGATGCCGTGCGAACCTAAATTGTGCTCGCACAAGGCATAGTCATAAGGTTATCCGAAACACAACAACAAGAGAATGTGCAGAGTAAATTGAACACACATTATAGAGAAGGAAACTTAAGCTTTATTGATAATGAGCATCATTTACAGACTCGATACAAGGGCGTCGTGCGGGCTTTTTATAAATTGACTCCATTACAAAGTGAACGTCGATGAGATAGCCATTACATACATTCATCCCTTGATTATACAACCAGAATTACAAAATTACCTGGGATGGTGGGGAGTTGCTCCATCTGTCTTCTGAACTACAACAACGGAGTTTTCAAAAGGTTTTATCCAAGCTTCGACCGCACGGACGAAGCTTCAAAACACACGAGCGTTGCCTTCCTTTACGTAGCACGCTCCTCCCGATTTATCACACCTGTAGTGTAACACCCAGTTTTCTAAAATATGGATAATTTTGAAATTTTGTGTTTAATTTATTTAATTATGATATTTAATTAATAATATAATTTTTGGTAAATTTTAATCATTTTTAAACTATTTAAATCATGACTTATGATTTTGGTGTTTGGCTAGTGTAACCTTGAAGACTGTTGACCTAGAGCCTAGCTATGTGATTAGGATGTTTAATTAGTACATTTTAGCCTAGAGGGTATTTTGGTCATTTTAGGATTTATTTGAAATTATTATGATTTATGGGAATTTGTGTGAATTTATTTCTAATTAAATATTGGTATGTGCTATGTTAGTCTTAGGTCTAGATTGGGCCTAACCTAGAAGTTAGACTTAACCAATAAGCTAAGTTGGACTTGGTGATTTTAGTCATGACTAGAATATTCTCTTAGTTATCTAATTAGAGGTTTTAGTTGGAGAGAAATTGATATAGCAAAGGGGCCTTTTGGTAGAGAGACTTGAAACTAGCCAAAAAGCCCATGGCCCATCAAACCCAACTAAACCCTAACCCTAACCCACT
Source organism: Iris pallida (assembly GCA_029216955.1). Classification (NCBI taxonomy): domain Eukaryota; kingdom Viridiplantae; phylum Streptophyta; class Magnoliopsida; order Asparagales; family Iridaceae; genus Iris; species Iris pallida. The sequence continues at coordinate 4,626,874 of JANAVB010041020.1, forward strand.
ATGGCCAGCCATCTAGGGAACCCTACCCCTATTTAATGCCTCCTTCATTTAGGGTTAGCCTTCCTTGGAAATAGATCTCAAGTTTAGAAGGAGGTAAATCCCCAACTTTAGAAATTCCTAGTAAATCCATTTTAATTCCTTTTTAATCCAAACAAATTGCATTAGATCCTAATTCTAGTGTTCTTGCTGTTCATGGAGTTTTGTTCCAGCTTTGGATCAATTTGGAGAAGGTTGCTAGCAAGGAGGTGGATCTAGAAGAGAGCTATTTCTTGGGAATTTTACCAATAGATAATTGAACCCTAAACTCAGTAATTTCTAGATCTAATTACATATTTAGGAAGCCCTAGGTGTCCCCTAGCTGTAGGACTTGGTTTCGTGTCAAGGTGGATTCATTTCGTGTCCGTATCGGACACGTATCGTATTGATAGAATAGGTGTTTGTAGAAATGCCACATAGGAATTTATTTTCGTATTTTTGAAAAGTGATTACATGGATTTGTAGATCTAGGTGAGATTATTAATTTTTGTGAAGGAGTCATGGTGTTTTGTGTCCTTATGTGTCGTGTATTTCGTTTGGACACGCAGCACGAGCCCGTAGGCCGTGTCTGTTTGCTATTAAAATCCTTTGATTGTAAATTTTAATACAAACAGAACAGTGTTACAATGTAGGACTTAGATGTAGTCCTAGGAGTACACTTTTGTTTATCTGGGTCGTTTGTGCCGATGGAGCGAGTGGTAATGCGTTGACTCCATTGACGATCTGACGACGGTTATCGGTTCTCTGAAGGTCTGGGTTGCTCTGGGTGCTGGAGCTTGCGAAGAGGAAGAAAAAGTTGAGTGTCTGTATCTGCCTCTGTGGTTTTGCGACGTCTCTGTCTGTATATGTATGTTCGTCTCTGTGTGTGTGTGAAAGAAGGAAATGATCCCTCTATTTATAGCTTTACAGGCTGGCTGCTCATGCGCGCATATGTAGGATGCGCCTGGACGCGGGGATGCCATGTGGTGATTGCTGATGGAGGCGTATGGACGATGCGCCCTGATTGAGGGGTTGAATTCTTTATGCTGCTGTTGTAGGCCGGCACATAACAGAAAAGAGGATCTTTCTGTTGCTGAGATCTTGGGTGAATCGAGTCAAAGGACACGTGTCATCGGCCCATGGCTCGGAGATCTCGGATTTGGTGGGGAATGATCTGGTAGGATGCGCCTGGGATTGGGCGCATGAGGAGACTTTGGCTCATAATCTTTTAGGAGTTACGAACCATTCAGGCACATGGCTTTTGAGGCGCATGCGAAGCTTCAGTAGTGACTTTACTCCTGTTTTTTGGGATCAGAGAAAAGTCTAGGGCGCATGGCTTTTGAGGCGCATACAGAGCTTCAGTAGTGACTTTACTTCTGTCTTTTGGGATCAGAAAGAAAGTCTGATGCGCATGGCTCGAGGTGCATGCAGAGATTTGGGCGCATGGCTGCGGAGGCGCATGCGAGATGGTTGGGCGGCCACGTGGCTGTAACCGTCGGAGAAGAGTAATGATGATGCTGACGTTGACGACGCTTCATTTTCTGAAAAAGCTGTCAACTGTTCAGTCCTCGAGAGGCGTGCTGCCAACTCTGTCAGACTTCAGCATTTAATGTTTTTGATATTTGATGGACTGTTGAGTAGGCGCATCGATCAGCGTTCTACTAGGCACATGGGGCCGCATGGGGGCGCATGCTTGTGAAGCACTCGGTACTGAGAGGCGCGTCTGTGTGATGCGCGATCTGACCGACGCATCCGTTTCGTATGACACGTCTTTAATGGTGCGACTGTTTCGTTCTTCGAGTGCTTTAAATAGCCATTTTTGACTTGGCTGAATTCGAAGCGTCTGGTTCATCCATTTAATGCAAATTCATTGCATGGGATTCGGAGAGCCATTCACTTGGCGCATGGGTTTGATTTGCCCGGCCTATAAATAGTGGCATGGAAAGAGTTTGTTTCTCGTTCCCTCACGTCCTTCCGAAGTAAATTTGTTTGCTCGAGGACACTCGGTTGATGAGATGCTCCCGAAGGTGAAGGTATGACGCAATGTCTTCATTGATGCACTTGAAGATGAATGTTATATCCAAAAGTCGGAGTCGAGGGCTTCTGAGGCAGGCGGAAGGTGCCTGTTGCATCCAAAGATCGGGATGCTCGAGCCTCGTCTCCGTTATGCTGGAAGAGCCGTAGATCGGAATTGCGGTGCCGCGGCTTTGGAGGCTCTTTCTTCTGTCAGAGTGGGTGTTGCCCATTTTGGTTGTGTTTGAAAGCTGCTTCTTTAGCCGCGGTTTCGATTGCGGTCTTCCTTGGTCTTTGGAGGCTCTTTCGAAGCCTCCCCTGGCCACAAGTTGATTTGCGGTGCTCCCCTCTTCCTTGGTTTGGGAAGCTCTTTCTCCAGCTAGAGGGTTGATTGCCACCCTCGTTCTGCTCAATAAATGCTTTATTAGTCGAAGCATTAGACGGCGTATACACTGACTCTTCCTAGTGAGCCTGGCTGGAAGGGTGGCACATAACTGAGCTGCTGAAGGGATGCACATAACTGAGGATGCACATAACTGAGCTGCTGAAAGGGTACGCCCGACTGAGGGCGCATGGTGGGATACGCCTGACTGAGAACGCATGGTGGGATGCGCCTGACTGAGAGCGCATGGTGGCTGCTGTGCCTGTTCAAGAGCGTATGATGATCGCTGCGCCTGGCTGTAGACTTAGGGTCTTTTCTTTTTGTAGAAGTTCTCCTTTGTACAGCCTTTTCTAGACATGTAATAGACTTTTATATATAAATAAAAATCCTCTTTCAATGTCTATATCTTTGTTTTGCTGTCTGAGCTACTTGGCGCATGTAGCGTTTGGCGCATAGGATTTCTGATCGTGAAATTCCATGCTTCTACAAGACCCCCTTCAAAGTTTTCAAAACTTTTTTGTCAAAGTTTAATGATGATCCGCGCATCAGTGATAGGACGCATAGATGCTCCGCGCATCAGTGAAATTCCATGGTGGTTGGGGCGCATGACTGTTCGGGCACATAGATGCTCCGCGCATCAGTGATGGGACGTATGCTCCTCTCAGTTAATACAAATGATAACACCTCGATAACCAAAAAGATTAATGATGATCTTTTTGGATTTATTTGCAGTTATCTCCTCACAGAACCCGAGGCGGCGGCTGAGGTCATACCCCATCGGTTCACGCGTGCGACTGAGCCTATAAATAGGCGTAAGGTAGAGAGAGAGAGAGAGAGTTCTTCTTCTCCTTGCTTTTGTCTTTTAGAGTTCTTCTTCAAAAAACCCTAACTTTCTCCTTTGAAGGAATGGCTCCCAAGACTCCTCGCGGCGGTGCTGGCAAGGGACGAGGCAAAGGAAAAGAGCCCGTAGAGGCTGCCGCGGCTGATGTTCCCCATCCGTCTGTCAACGTTCGGCCGTCGGTTGTTGGTGAGTTTCATCATCTTCTTCCTGTACCATACATACGCCGACGCGCATGGACCTCGAGTCCTGATAATGTGCTGAGGTTTTTCCGCTGACGCGCATGGGTTTAAGCCGTAAAGATGTGCCGAAGCTCCACTGCTGACGCACATGGGTTTAAGCCCTGAAGATGCGTCGAAGCTCCTGCTGACGTGCATGGGTTTAAGCCCTGAAGATGCACCGAAGCTTTTGCTGACGCGCATGGGTTTAAGCCCTGAAGATGTGCCGAAGCTCTACTGCTGATGCGTATGGGTTTAAGCCCTGAAGATGCGCCGAAGCTTTGCTGCTGGTGCGCCTGAGCCTTATGCACTTTTGATGAGGAAGAGGTTCAGATTCTTTTGTTGTTTTTAACATCCTTGAATCTTTGCCTTCTTTGTTAACTGTCAGTGCCAATGACCGTCCCACTCTTAAATGAAGTGCTTCTGGATCCTGCCCTCTGCCAGATGGGAGTGGATTACGATAAGGAGGTGATAAACCCTGCTCAAGCTACTATTATGCTGGATCAGCCCCCCGAAAGAATGGTTCAAATCCGGGAACAACCACATGTGTTCCTCAAACGGATGATGGAGCACGGCGTTTTGAAATCCGTTTCTTCTGATAAAGTGACCTTCCTGAAGCCTGAGTTCCTTTTTGGGGACCGCCTTACTTCTATTGAAGCAAAGGTATTGAAGGTCAAGGAAGATTGGTTCTTTACAGCAAAAGGAGTGCTTATGACTGTTAAACAACTTGAACGTCAATGGCCTTTGACGGCTTTCTGTCGTCTTGCTTCCAAGAGGAGGATATCTTGGGAGTTAACTCCTTCTCAAGGGGAGCGGTGGCAGGTATCATCAAGATCGACTCTACCTCTGATCAAAGGGATACTTTGGCCGCCGTGCGGTCTGGGCCTTCTTTCACCTGGCGGACTCTACGCCCTGGGAGTATCTATAGTGATGTTCCCATCAATACATTTGCCTTTAGTGCTTCGACTTTTGCAAATCGCATGCTGTTGATGGAGCGATCATACCCGAAAGGTAAATTTTGGGTAGAGGATTGGTATCATTATGTTTCCAAATGGGATAAACTGACACTCTTGATCCTGTCACGGTTTCAAACTGAACTCCGAGAGATTGGGCTGTTTGCCGCAATCCGTGCTACTCAGACAAGCGTTGACATTAACAGGCATATGTTTCTCGCGCTTCTGGAGATGTTTAACACCCAGACCGAAACTTTTTTCACTCTGGTAGGGGAGCTGGGACTCGTACTTCATGAAATGTACGAAGTGTCAAAGCTCCCTTGGGGGTCAGAACCTTATGAGGAATACTTCCCGACCAACGAGGAGTTCCAAGTTTTGGGGGACAAAGCTGAGGAGATGATGGCCGTCTTTAAGGAAGTGGCAAGTCATCATTACTATATGAAGAAGAGGGATAAAAGCGGATCTCAGCCTCATGTGACCTCCTGGAGGGATTACATCTTCAAGCAAGACAAGGGGGATCCTTCTCAGTTTATCACTCCGCCAACGCTTTCCCGTAGCGAGGTGCTTTCCGAAATGAGCAGGTTAGGTGAAAAGAATCCTCGGGAGAACGAGGATCGGCAGTCGGAGGGACGCTCCTATAGATGTTTCTGGCACCTTGCTCATCGGATGTCGCCGAAAGCATTGTTAGCTGCATATCTGATGGTTTGGCTACGGGATTATGTCTTCTCGGGCGGGTCAGGCTCTGTAGAGAGGGTGACCCGGAATCTAATCCTGCCAGCTGTGAAGTTGGTTTTTTGTTAGCGCCTGGCTCCACTCCCCGCAATGGTGTGTAACCTGCTGCGAGGTTTACGAGAATTTATGGGAAATGTGGTTTATGATCGCGGTAGAAATGACAACTTCCCCCGTGCCGAACTTCCATTTCACTATTTGATGGGGTGGTTAATTTTACACCATCCCAGTGTAATGAGTCCGGGCTCGAAAGAAGATCATAGGGCCGGAGATTCATTCCTCCGCCGTTTCCATCAGAGGAGCTGGTTGCATTCTGGCGTTTCTGTTTGCAGGAAAGTCTTATCCCGCCTTCAGGGGTGGGAGATCACCAAAGTAGGTCCTATCTTTTGGGGTTTCGAGGCCAATGAAGACTTAATGGACTCGGGTGAAGATGCTACCACTCTGCCTTCATGGGGATTCTGCTGGTTGTAAAGTATCCGGCCGTTTCATCTGGTGTACCGGAACAGAAATCAGTACTATCTGGAACCATATTCACCGAACCGTTTTGCACGGCAATTCGGTTATGCTCAGTTGATGTTGGATAACCCCAGTATCAATCTGGGGTATACTGAAGCTTGCTGGATGGTGCACGAGCTTGGCATTACTACAATGCCGGATGTACCGGAGTTCGTTTTACGCTGCCTGTCCAAAATCCGCGGCCACCAATTCTTTTCTCGGCCGCCAAATTTTACTGTGTCATGGCTGCCATGCCTCCCGGATATGATAGGAAGACCAGTCTTGTTGTAGGCACCCCATTAGCGGTGACCGGAAACGTATCGGCGCGGGCTCGATCGGTGGATCATCGAGGTGCCCCAGCCGTATCCCCAGAGGGTCAGGCAGAACCATCGGTTGATCAACCGAAAAGACGTACGGATACAGAGGCTGGCTCTTCTACGTCAAAGAGGCAGAAGAAAGCATCGTCATCGACTGTGTCATCGGACTCGACACCTACGGAGGTAAAGGTGTCCCATATAGTCTGATTCAGGTTCAACATTTCGTGTGACTTATGCTTTCTTTTTGTAGGAGCCGCTCAAAAGGAGACCTCGTACTCCAAAATATGGTGGTAGCAGGCCAAAGGATGTGATGGGCTCATCTGAAGAGCGTATTTCACCGATTATAATGTCTCCTATGGAGGAGAATCCAGATAATGTCATTGTTATGGAGACTCCGGCATCCCCAGATTATGTTAGAAGGGAAGCTGATAATGCAGCAGCTTCCGAGATGATGAAGGCCGCCGCGGGGACCTTAGACATCGATGGTCCAGCAGATACGGGGCTTCATGATGATGACGTAGAGTGGAGTTTGTCGTCTTTAGATGACGTTCCTCCAGTGTTGTAAGAGTCCGTTGCAGGGGCAACAGGTGTGATTGAAACAGAGGAGAGGGTTGATTCCCCTCCTTGTCATGATGAGGGGAGGTCGGCTGTAGCGTTGTCGAGCCTTACCCCAGACTCAGCAGCGGAAGCTGAGGTGGCTGCCGATCAGGAGGTAGCGACAGATCCTATCCCTGTAGAGGGATTTGATAAGAAAAATGAGACTCGTCTGGCGGTCCTGACTCCAGGGGCGGGTCAGAAGACAAGTGTTGATCTTCCCGTTCTTCCAGAGAGGGAATGTGCCGTACTGGCTGCTGATAGCACATTGGGGACTGGTGAGGTAGCCACTGACGTTGGTGGTTCTTCCGAGCTTGAGAAGGGTAAGGGTTTGGTGGAACCCCATGTTGCTTCTTCTACTTGGGGTACTATCTCGACGCCTGTCTCGGCTTCTTCTGTTCCTTTGGCTTCTCGGGCTAGTAGTCAAGCCCCTGTTGATGAAGAGCATGTTGATGCCGAGGATCCAGCCTTGCAGGTCGAGGCAGGCAGGCCTTCTTTCGGTCCGCTATCTAGAGCAGCTCCTCCGACTTCTGCTATGACGCGCAGGTGCTGGCGGATGCAGATGAATATGTGAAGTTCATCATCAAGGCGGTGTATAAAATGCTGCAGAGGGGCGTATCGGTAGTGATGGACGCCAATGGGAGCTTTACGACGGCAAAAATCTGGCACTGCCTCATATCAACCTGATCCGTCTTCACCAGGGCCATGATCATATGGCCGATATTCTAGAAGCCTCAGTAGTTGAGTTGGACCAGCGGCTTTCTGAAGTTTAGTGTATCCAGCGAAATGACCTCTCCGTCCTGATAGACACGAAAAAGGAGAAGCTGATCGCTGAGACTGAGTCCTCTTACCAGCCCACTGTGAGTGTCTGGAAATGCGAAGTGGCTGAGACTGAAGCTGCAGTGGAGCGGTTGTCTCAGTCTACACAGGAGAAGGTGGAGTTGTGATCTGCGTTAGACGCTAGTATCGCGGAGATTGATGCCCAGATCCGCCGCCTTGAGAACCAGCGGGCCCGACTCCTATTCGATGCCGAGCGTGTCCAGGCTGAACATGTAGCATTCAAGAAGGAGAAAGCAGCTTTCACCCACCGGGCTCTGACCCTGGCTCAGCAGCGACAACAATTGGATGAGAAGCATGAGGATGACACTTCTTCTGAGGCCATAGAAGCGATGCGTCAAGAAGCTGAACACCGGGTCCTGGCGACTGTGGAGACTCGGGCGGCAGGCTTGAGGCGTCGAATTGAAGAGCTTTCAGCCAACCCTGGGAATGTTTAGGGATTGTAGTCTCTTCTTTTTGTGTATTTGCAACTCTTGCTGGGGAGGGTGTAATCCTTTACTTTCTTTTTTAGAATAAAAAAATACAAATTTTTTTTTGATGTATTTATTTTTGCTATCATGAACTTGATGATTTGTGTGGACCCATTATCTTTTGTGCACCTTGGTTTTTAGGTACAGATAATAAGTTTGAGAGAACCCACATATTTGCTCAGAGGTGACGTGGACATGGCAAATATGGGATTCAAATGATAGAATCTTCCTACTCAGAGGTGTTATGGACGTGGTAGAAATGACTCTGGGGGATGCGCAGAACTACTCAGAGGTAATGTGGACGTGGAAGTTCTGCGACCAATGTACGACAACTTAGGGGTTCTCTGTACGGGATGTTTACTCAGAGGTAATATGGACGTGGTAAACATGATGGGTAGCGTAGTCTTATGGAATGTAAGATTCTGCTTTGTAGGGCGTAGGGGGACAACTCAGAGGTGATGTGGACGTGGTTGTCCTTCTACTGGAGGATGCCACGGAACAGCTGGGTTTCGAAAGCGTATGATTTTGTGGAAGGGAATTGTATGCGAGCCCTGATGATTGGGTCCACAGATCCCCTTGTGGAAGTACATGTCTGAAAGATGTCAAGAGTAGTACTTCTTTAGGAACTTGCCATTGATGGGCATCATGAACAAGTCCCTATTAGGTTTGGCGAGGCGGTAAGCACCGTTTGATTATACCATCTCTATGATGAAAGGTCCTTCCCACTTGGGCTCGAACTTTCCTGGTGTCTTGTGAGTCAACACCATCGGCCTCCTAACTGCCAGAACCAGGTCACCTACTTAGAAAGTCCTTTGCTTGACCTTCTTGTTGAAAGCCTGTGATATACGGGCTTGGTAGAGTTTGATGTGTTGTTGAGCTAGGAGACGCTTTTCGTCTAGTGCCTCCAGTTTCCGCAGACGACGACGTTGATTGTCCTCTTCTGTGAGTTGGTTTGTGATTGCTACGCGGAGTGAGGGTATCTGGATCTCGAGAGGTAGTACCGCTTCGTACCCGTAGACCAGGGAGAATGGTGTGTTGCCTGTCAGGGTCCGTACCGTTGTGCGGTAGGCCCAAAGACATTCGCCGAGCTTTTCGTCTCAGTCGCGTTTGTTGGATGACACGACTTTTTTGAGTAGCCTAACGATAGTCTTGTTGAACGCCTCGACCAATCCGTTTGCTGCCGGATTGTAGACGGTTGAGGCCACGTTTTGAATGCGATTCTTGTCACAGAATCTGCTGAAAACATGGTTGATGAACTGAGGACCATTATCGTGGATAATCCTCCGGGGTACCCCGAAACGGTAGATGACATGGTGCTTGATGAAGCTGATCACCCTGGAGCTTTTCACTTCTGCCAATGGAACTGCTTCTGCCCATTTGGAGAAGTAGTCGGTGATGGCTAGGATGAAGCGGTGTCCTCTCGATGAAGGAGGGGTGATCGGTCCCACAATGTCCATGCCCCAAGCTTCGAAGGGCCAGGAGGCGACTGTAGGATGTAGTGGTTCTGACGGTGTATGGATGAAGTCTGCGTGAAGCTGGCACACATGGCACTTCTTAGCATAGTCGACAGCGTTAGCGGCCATGGTTGGCCAGTAGTAGCCCATGCGTTGCAGTCGGTCCTGCAACTTAGGGCCAGGTTGGTGGGCCCCGCAGGTTCTATCGTGAGCTTCTCGAAGGGCTTCGGCTGCTTCTTCGTTGGACAAACATCGAAGGAGAATTCCATCGTAGGAGCGTCGATATAACATTTTAGTAGCTGTATCGTAGTAGAATCGAAGAGAGCACCTCCACTGAGATGGCTTCTTTCGGGTCCTCTGGAAGAATTCCGTAGACAGCGAAGTCGATGAACGGGAATCTCTAATCTCGGACGTTAACACCAGCACTCGTTGACATGGCATGGGCTATTTGTGAGCATAAGTTGTTTTTAGGACAGACCAAGTCCCGACCAACTACTGTGACGTAGTATTAAGTCCCGAGGGGTGCTACCAATGAGGCTGCAAGGCCAGCCAGAGCATTAGCCTCCAGATTTTGTAGATGAGGTACGTGTTCGATGAAAAACTCGGTGAAGGTTGAAATGATATTCAATGCAACTTCATGGTAAGGGATCAGATCTTTATGGCGAACTTTGTATTGCCCTCTGATCTGGTTTACGACAAATTTTGAGTCACCGTAGGCTTCCAGATGATTCACCTCCAGCTGTTGTGCCAACTGGAGTCCCATGATGAGTGCGTTATACTCGGCAACATTGTTGGAGCATGGCTTTGAAAGGGAGTAAGCACGCTGGATGACCAGCTGGTCGGGGAAGATTAATACCACCTCCACTCCTGCGATAATTTGGCCTTTGGGGCCTGTTCTTGAAGTGCCATCGAAAAACATCCGCCAGACGGAGCCTTCTTCGGTGACGTTTGATTCTTGGACCTCATCCGGGATGTCTTCATAGAGTCTTGAGGACTCTGGGATAGGATATACAGCTAAAAAGTTGGCCAAAGCCTGACCCTTAACGGCTTTTTGTGGAACGAACACCATGTTGTATGGCGTTAGCAAGATCGTCCATGTGGCAAGCCGGGAGTTTAATGATCCTGGCTTCGTCATGAGAACTCTGAGTGGATTGACTCGGGAAATGACATGAATTGTCTGGCCCGAGACATAATGGCGAGTCTTTTGGATGGCAAATACCAAAGCCAAGCACTCCTTTTCAACAGGGTTGTACCGGTGTTCGACCCCGATCAATGTTCTACTAAGGTAGTAGATAGCTTGCTCATAGCCTGTATCGCTGTTCTGAGCTAGCAGAGCATCGAAGGAATGATCCATGGCACGGACATAGAGGAGAAATGGTTTGCCGACGACTGGTGCCACCAGGACTGGCGGGCTTGTCAGATAAGCCTTGATGTCGTCGAAAGCCTTTTGGCACTCCTCTGTCCAGACGTAAGAGACTCCCTTCTTCATGAGCTGAGTGAAGGGTTGACATTTGTCGGAAAGGTTTGCTATGAACCTCCGGATGTATGCCAGACGCCCCTGTAGGCCTCGAAGTTCTCGAAGGTTCTTCGGAGGGTCCATGTCGAGGATGGATTTGGTCTTCTCAGGATCGACATGAATGCCTTTTGCCGTGATAATGAAGCCCAAAAACTTTTTGCTAAAAACCCTTAGAAAGGATTTAGCAGGGTTCATCTTGAGTTGATGCGCTCGCATGAGATCGAAGACTGTCTTGAGGTCTTGCAGGTGATCACCTTTGAGACGGCTTTTGACTGCGATGTCGTCAACATAACATTCGACTGTCTTGTGAAGATGCTAACAGAAAATGGTGCTCATAGCTCGTTGGTATGTCGCACCAGCGTTCTTCAAGCCGAAGGGCATCACTGTGTAGCAGAAAACACCCTTTGGAGTCCGGAATGACGTATGTTTTGCGTCATCGGGGAACATCTTGATCTGGTTGTAGCCCGAATACCCGTCCATGAAAGACATGCGTTAGAAGCCACACGTGTTGTCGATCATCACGTCGGTAATTGGAAGCAGGAATTTGTCCTTCGGACAAGCAGAGTTGAGATCCCTGAAGTCGATACAAACTCGTATCTTTCCATTCTTCTTGGTGACAGGGACGACGTTGGCTACCCAATCTGGGTGTTGTTCTTCATGGATGAAGCCCCTGGTCAAGAGTTTGTCCACCTCCTAATCGATGGCGTTCATGATGTCCGGACGAAAGCGTCGCTGTTGTTGCTTGATTGGCTTGGCATCAGGTAAGATGTTAAGCCTATGCATCGCGATCTGGGGATCAAGTCCCGGCATATCTTCGTAGTTCAAGCGAAGACGTCGATATACTCTTTAGCCAGCTGGATTAAAGATTCTCGGTCTTCTCCTTTTAGGCTTTTGCTGACGAAGATGGGTTTGGAAGAAGATCCGTCCCCAAGGTCGATCTGCTCGACTCCGTCTTCAGTGGGAGGTTCGCGTAATTCAAAACGAGACTCCCACTGTTCTACTAGGCGTTGAGCCCAGGGTTCTTCTTCGAAGAATTCTAGCATTTGGTCTTCGCCTTCATATTCTTGAGATTGTGCAGATGTCATGTTGGCTGACCGCACTTTCTTGAAGACTGAGCCGATACTGGTATCGGAATCCCAAGTTGATGCTTCGGATGAGTGAGAATGTTCTACTTCTTCTGCGTCCGAACTCTCTGGAGTTGACGGAGGCATGACAGAGCCCACCCCCCGTCGAGTTCGATTATAGTAGTCCTGCGGCTTTCCTTTAGGTGTTGGAAGCCGGGGAGGGAGACGTCGACCCTTGCCGTAGTTCAGGCCTTTGTTGCTTTTTAGGTCGTAACCCATCTTCTGGATGAGGTACTTTGCGATGTCTGTGTACCGATAGACTTGTATTCTGTCGGTATCTAGTTCTGGCTCGAGTGGCGGGAGGTCTTGATGACGCTCAACTTTGCCGAAGATGATGGATTCTTCGTCTCGACTCCATGGCGGGACTATAAAACAGACCCCTTGGGACGGGACTACTTGATTTACATGATGGACGGTCGTTATTTGTGTTTGCAACGACCGTAGAGCGTTATCTAATGTATACATGGCATTCCAATGTGGAAGACTAGAATAATTAAAAGACACTCTATTATTGATAAAATACGGGATTTTATCCCGCGGGATTACATTGTCCAGAGAGGGTGCATCTACATCAGCAGAGATATATTCCCCTAGCTCTTCATCTGTGAGTACTGGGGTAGGATCGGGAGAGTCCACCACAGCGTTGGTCTTGGGGTCCGAGAGGACTATGTGGGCCTTCTCTGGCAACTTGAGTTGTGACGGCTTGCCTTTGAGACGTACCTTCAGAGGTGCCTCCGGTGATTGGTGTCTTCCCCTGTAGTTTTGCCACAAGGGGAGCCGATATTTAAGGCGGCTTTCCCTTGAGCCGTATCTTCAAGGGAGCTTCAGGAGCAGTTGGTGCTTTTTCGGGTAGCTTGATGTTCATGGGAGGCAACTTCTGAGGCGGTTTACCTTTGAGTCGAATCTTCAAAGGAGCGTCGGGAGTCGTCTCAGGCTACATGTCCGGCTCTGCTGCCGTTTTTGCTTCATCATCAGCATCATTGGCTTCCTCCTCGTCAGGTGACTTGTACAAGGAGGAATCGGTGAAGTAAGCTTCAACCCCTTTGAAAGGGTCAATGTCCGTGAACTCCGTTCGGATGACGTCGTTGGTGGACACGTACTTCATATATTGGTGGAGCGTGGATGGCACCACCATGTACTCATACAGCCATGGACGACCCAACAGGAGGTTGTAGTTGACGTCGGCATCCACGACATAACAAGTCACCTCAGTTCTGAGGTTACCGATATGGCACTTTAGTCGTATCTTACCCAGTGGCTCGCTTTTGCTAGTATTGAAGCCACTGATTGTTGTGTTGGAAGGCGCCAGTCGATACATTGGGATCCCCAGTGTTGAGAGCAGCGTCTTCGGAATGATGCTGAGGGAAGACCCCGGATCGATCTGAATCCGCTTCACCTTGACAGAACCGATGTATCCTGTATAATACAACGGTCTGTTGTGTCGGTTGTGCTTAAGCAACATGTCTTATTGGGTGAAGGTTATGTTGGGGATAACCTCATCCGCACAATGACAGTGTGCACATGTAGTCGGGAGATCTTCAGGCTGCTTGACCTGACTAATGAAGGATTCGACATCTTTCAGAGCTTCACAGAGAGCTTCTCGAGTGTCTTTAGAAAGACGAAGGAGCTCAAACAGAGATAGACGGGCAGGAGTACTGGCCAGTTGTGCCAGTATGTCGAAGTTGTGGGGCTTGGCTAGCCCCAAAGCATTCTCCTTTTGCAGAGGCCTATCGAAGCGGGCTTCTACATGCTTCTGCTTATTAGCTGTTAGAGGCTTGGATGGGCCCTCTTCCTGGACTGCAGGGACGGTGCAAGGAGGCACCACCTCGACGGAAGCTTCGTCGGGTTGGGCATTCTGTTGTGAACGCGTCTGTACAGGAAGTGCCTCCTCCGCTGAGGAAGAGACCATGCGGCAAGACTTGATCTTCCTGCCTTTGGATTTGGAGACAGGGCGTACCTCCGGTTGAGTAACCTCGGGAACAAGATCAGGGTGAACCCATAAGATCTCTCCCCGAGATGTGGTGAGTGGGATGAGTCCACTCACGTTGTCACGAGTAGGTGGTAAGTTAACCACCTCCATTGTCGTCTTAGGGATGGGGACGACGCCATCTTGTGTTGTAGTTGGCGGCAAGGTGCCAAACTGGAGTGACACCACGTTGGCCGATACCGTCTTCTCTTCGTAGTCAACGGAGATAACATCTGCATTGATCATGCGCTTGATGTAGTTTTTGAGGACGTAGCAGTCCTTGGTTGGGTGTCCGACAAACCTATGGTAGTGACAGTACCTCGGATTGTCCACTTTTTCAACCTCGTCGGGACGCTTCGGGTCCGGCAGCTTGATCTTGTTACCCTGCTTCAGTATCTCAAAGAGTTGCAGGGTGTCTTCATCGTTGAACGAATAAACCTCCTTTGGCCTTGGTGCAAGTGGAGGCTTCTGAGTAGGCGCTGATGCACCTTTTGAGGCATTGACAGTCGACGCCTGTTTCCCCTTCGTCTCTCGTCCGGGGTTGTTGGCTGCAGGCCATTTCCCCTTGTCCTCAAAGGCAGGAAAACTAACTCCCAAAAGACGAGCATTGGACGCCTTCTTTTCTGCTGCTTCTGCTTTGATGATCAAGGAACTCCAGTCGGAAGGAGGAGTAGAGTTGAGCCAGAGTTTGACTGCAGGCATCATGTTCATGCTGCAGGAGGAGAGGAGTGCATGTTCTGGCATACCCGGGGGCATTCTGAAGCAGGCCTGTCGGAAGCGTTCGATGAAAACTCGAACTATTTCCTTCTCCTTCTGGCGTATCTCTATGAGGGATGCCATTGTCATGTCCTTCCCGCCGTCGTAGAAACGGTCGAGGAAAAGGCGCGTCAAGTCGTCGAAGGAAGATATGGAATTGTCGGGGAGGCTGCAGTACCAGTCGTACGCCACTCCTTTCAGTGTCCTGACAAATATACTGGTGAGTAGCGCGTCCTCCTTCGGAAGATGTCCCGTTTCGGACTAGAAGTACGTCAGATAGCGACACGGAGAGTCCTTCCCATCGTATGGCATCACTGTTTGTCGTTTATATTTGGGAGGATAAACCACTTTGTTTCATTCGAGGAGATAAGGTTGGGGGATGCCCATCTTTTGGCGCTCCTCTTGTCTATTCTTGGACTCAAAGCGTTCGTACAGGTCCCTGATCATCTCGACCATGTCTTTCGTGGAGCTGGGAGTCGGGAAAGGTGGTACCACCTGGAGTTGAGCATTTGAGGGCTCCGATGTCCGAGGTGCTTCGCGGCGATCCGTATCCAAGGATACCCGTTGAAGGGGTACACTTGACTCTCCATTGGCCCCTGGGTCAGGACCGGTAGAAGGTGTTCTGGCCAAAGCTGACTGTATCTCAAATACTGCTTGAGTCAGTATTTGCATGAGGCAGAGAGGGTTTTGAGTCCTCCCTCCAAGGTATCCATGCGCTGGACGAGGTCTGCTGGTGGCGCATCAGACCCGGTATCACCCCCAACCATGCATACTGTCATGACGCGGCTAGAAGTGGATGGATCGGTTGAGGCTTCACTCTCGGCTTCACTCTCTTGTAGGGGAGTTGCCTCTCCTGGAGCTTCGTCTTGGCCACCCCCGGCTATATTCTGGAAAACATTCTCGACAGGAGCATCTGCAAGGGCCTGATTACCCTCAGTTCTGTCTTGAAGGACTTCTTCGTCTCCGAGACTCAGATCCGCAGGGGCTAGACTATCCCCAGCTATGTTTTGGGGGACACCCTCGTCTTGAAGGACTTTTTCGTCTTCGAGATGTAGATCTACAGGGGCTAGACGACCCCCAGCTACGTCCGGGACGCTGACTTCGCCTCGAGGATGAAGATCCACCCCAGTTATGCTTTGGAGGACACCTTCGTCTTCGGAAGGAGGCTCAACAAGGGTCTGACTACCCCCAGCTTCCTCCAAGATCTTCTTCCTTCCCCGAGTGCCTTCGAACACTCCGGAGGACGAGACACTTCTCTTGGTTTTCCTCGGCTGGCTTTTGGACGAGGATGAGGAATTGCCAGTCGTCTTTCGGACTGACGAGAAGATAGAGATCACATTGCATTAAGCAACCCTTGGCTCTTCTTTTGTTGACACCTTCTTCCCGAGGCGACGTCGGAGGGGTGTCGATGATTGCAGCCGCTGGAATACTGACTGTCTTGGTGGGACTGCTGCCTTGCAACAGCAGTTGATGGTGACCACAGCACAAGTGTGCCCTGTGAGGGGCACATCGTGCTTGTCAGTCGACTCTCCTGATCGGTGCTTGTGAGTGATCACGTTACGCAGATCGTTGGAGGAGAGTGCCACCTTCGCACCCCCTTCAGGCGCATGGTAAGGCCAAGCGCCGGGGTGGTCAAGTAAATGTTGTGCCCCCTGATCCAACACCAAACAGGTGCTCAGATCAGTAGTGGGGGAACAACATTTAAAGTGACTTGAACGGACCTCAGACGCACAACCAGAGGAGGCGCGGGAGTTCAAGACCACTGGGTTTGTCTTGCTCGACTCGATTGCGAACGCAACAGATGCGCCCAAGTGAGACAAGAACTTTGAAGGTCGGCTCGTTTCTGGCACAGAAGCACCTGAGTCGACCATATACAGCTTATCATTAGCAGCACGCATGATTTTGAGCGCATGCCTCTGGCTTGCTGCTGGCATAGCACGTTTGGGGCGCATGGCCCGTGCTGCCTTGGAATTCTTCATACTAGCCCGCTGGGGCACGTAGTACTCAGAATCCAAATTCTCCTCGCCACTATAGCGAGTGAGTCTGTCAAAGACAGAGACCTTCTGTGGCGCATCAGAGGTGATGCGCGGGACATTGGCTGCGCCCCTGCTTCGTCGACGCATCTTCCTCGCCTGAGAGGGAGATGGCTGGGGAATGTGGTCAGCTGCACGTTTCCCCGAGAGATGTACTGCACCGGTGGGCGCATCTTGGTTGCTGAGGACGTCAGCAGGAAGGGAAGGCTGGATCGGCGCATCCCCTTCGGTAGTGGTGCCAGAGGCGTCGACCTTGCGTACCCAGACTCGGCGAGTCTTTTTCGGCTTCGACAGCCGCTTCGAAGGACTCGTACTGCCTTCAGAGATGACTCCTCATACGCCTGTTGATTGAGGCGTACGACCAGCGTCTTGTGGGAGGAGCCCACCTTCACGTCGTCGGATTGCGACACAGCTTTCTCGGTGGAGGAGAAAGAGGTCCCCAGCAGAGTCGCCAGCTTGTTTGCCATTAAAATCCTTTGATTGTAAATTTCAATACAAACAGAACAGTGTTACAATGTAGGACTTAGATGTAGTCCTAGGAGTACACTTTTGTTTATCTGGGTCCCTTGTGCAGATGGAGCGAGTGGTAATGCGTTGACTCCGTTGACGATCTGACGACGGTTATCGGTTCTCTAAAGGTCTGGGTTGCTCTGGGTGCTGGAGCATGCGAAGAGGAAGAAGACGTTGAGTGTCTGTATCTGCCTCTGTGGTTGTGCGACGTCTCTATCTGTATATGTATGTTCGTCTCTGTATGTGTGTAGAAAAAGAAAATGATCCCTCTATTTATAGCTTTGCAGGCTAGCTGCTCATGCGCGCATATGTAGGATACGCCTGGATGCGGGGACGCCACATGGTGATTGCTGATGGAGGCGCATGGACGATGCGCCCTGATTGAGGGGTTGAATTCTTCATGCTGCTGTTGTGGGCCGGCACGTAGCAGAAAAGTGGATCTTTTTGTTGCTGAGATCTTGGGTGAATCGAGTCAAAGGACACGTGTCATCGGCCCATGGCTCGAAGATCTCGAATTTGGTAGAGAATGATCTGGTAGGATGCGCCTGGGATTGGACGCATGAAGAGACTTTGGCTCATAATCTTTTAGGAGTTACGAACCATTCAGGACGCATGGCTTTTGAGGCGCATGCAGAGCTTCAGTAGTGACTTTACTTCTGTCTTTAGGGATCAGAGAGAAAGTCTGATGCACATGACTCGAGGCGCATACAGAGCTTTGGGCGCATGGGTGAGAAGGCACATGCAAGATGGTTGGGCGGCCACATGGCTGTAACCGTCAGAGAAGAGTAATGATGATGCTGACGTTGGCGACGCTTCGTTTTCTGAAAAAGATGTCAACTGTTCAGTCCTCGAGAGGCGTGCTGCCAACTCTGTCAGACTTCAGCATTTAATGTTTTTAACATTTGATGGACTATTGAGTAGGCGCATCGATCAGCGTTCCACTAGGCGCATGGGGTCGCATGGGGGCGCATGCTTGTGAAGCGCTCGGTGCTAAGAGGCGCGTCTGTGTGATGCGCGGTCTGACCGGCACATCCGTTCCGTATGACACATCTTTAATGGTGTGACTGTTTCGTTCTTCGAGTGCTTTAAATAGCCGTTTTTGACTTGGCTGAATTCGAAGCGTCTGGTTCATCCATTTAATGCAAATTCATTGCACGGGATTCGGAGAGCCATCCACTTGGCGCATGGGTTTGATTTGCCCGGCCTATAAATAGTGGCATGGAGAGAGTTTGTTTCTCGTTCTCTCACGTCCTCCCGAAGTGCATTTGTTTGCTCGAGGACACTCGGTTGATGAGATGCTCCCGAAGGTGAAGGTACGACGCAATGTCTTCATTGATGCACTTGAAGATGAATGTTACATCCAAAAGTCGGAGTCGAGGGCTTCTGAGGCAGGCAGAAGGTGCCTGTTGCATCCAAAGATCGGGATGCTCGAGCCTCGTCTCCGTTATGCTGGAAGTGCCGCAGATCGGAATTGCGGTGCCGCGGCTTTGGAGGCTCTTTCTTCTGTCAGAGTGGGTGTTGCCCATTCTGGTTGTGTTTGAAAGCTGCTCCTTTAGCCGCGGTTTCGATTGCGGTCTTCCTTGGTCTTTGGAGGCTCTTTCGAAGCCTCCCCTGGCCACAAGTTGATTTGCGGTGCTTCCCTCTTCCTTGGTTTGGGGAGCTCTTTCTCTAACTAGAGGGTTGATTGCCACCCTCGTTCTGCTCAATAAATGCTTCATTAGTCGAAGCATTAGACGGTGCATACACTGACTCTTCCTGGTGAGCCTGGCTGGAAGGGTGGCACATAACTGAGCTGCTGAAGGGATGCACATAACTGAGGATGCACATAACTGAGCTGCTGAAAGGGTGCACCCGACTGAGGGCGCATGGTGGGATGTGCCTGACTGAGAGCGCATGGTGGGATGCGCCTGACTGAGAGCACATGGTGGGATGCGCCTAACTGAGAGCGCATGGTGGCTGCTGCGCCTGTTCAAGAGCGCATGATGATCGCTGTAGCTTTGGATTCATGAATGAGTATTGGTTTAGATATGGTGTTGAAAATGGAAACTAGGATTTCTTAATAACATGAAAACTGAGTTTACTTTAATGTGAACCTGAGAACAGTTCATTTATACACACACGCACACATTCCTTAACTAGTTTTTCCTGTCACAGCATTCACACACACACTTACCCTCTCATCACACTCTCACACACACAAATATGATTTTTCTCACACATTGGCACACACACATTTTCATTGTTATGGTCACTCACACATACACACAAGATACTCTAACACACACACACATTTGATCTCCTATTTACTGTCACACGCATATGAATTACACTCTCGCATTGTCCTAGCCTCATATCACACACACACACACAAATCATGACATACACACACACACACATTATATATATCCCATTATGTATATATTTATATATATATATATATATATATATATATATATATATATATATATATATATATATATATATATATATATATATATATTTATATATCCTCATATCACATTATATATATCCCATTATGTATATATATATATTTTTTTATATATATCCTCATATCACATTATATATCCCATTATGTGTGTGTATATATATATATATATATATATATATATATATATATATATAATATATATATATATATATATATATATATATATATATATATATATATATATAATATATATATATATATATATATTTTTTATATATATATATATATATATATATATATATATATATATATATATATATATATATATATATATATATATATAGATATTTCCTAATCTAATTACATGTGTATTTACATTTATATATATTATGTGGGTAATAGTTATACTAGCCTAAGTGAATGTGTAGTGGTTTATGAGGCAGAGATCTCATTAGCCATGTGAATTTGGCCCATGGCCTAGGTAGTTGGCCATGGCATGTGGTGGATATACTTGTGTATCACTAGGCTAGGTGATTTGTGTAGTATCTAGTTAGTTGACCTAGAATTGACTGGTTAAGCCTAGGTTTGACCAACCTAGACTAGTTTGACCTAGTTTAAACTTGTTTGACCTTGGTTGACCTAACGAGACTAGAGTTGACCTAGTTTGACTGCTAGGGTTGACTAGAGTGGACCAAAAGTTGACTTTAGCCTAGATTGACCCAAAACATCATGTAGATGCATTGTAGCAGTCTATTTCATTATTTTAGACATGTAGTGACTTGTGTTGCTCTGATTAGGAGACAGACACCTCTCCTCAGGCAGTACACCCTCTTCGGACATCCAGTTATCAGGCGAGTACTTTCTCTGACCGTTTCATACTTGCTAGAACGTCTATTCTTGTCATAGATTAATTTACTTGATGCTGACACAT
Source organism: Iris pallida (assembly GCA_029216955.1). Classification (NCBI taxonomy): domain Eukaryota; kingdom Viridiplantae; phylum Streptophyta; class Magnoliopsida; order Asparagales; family Iridaceae; genus Iris; species Iris pallida. The sequence goes on from JANAVB010041020.1 coordinate 4,647,474, forward strand.
TGGTAACACGGATTGGTACTATATGGATCTTCTTTTGCAATGTTATCCCCTTGTATTCACTAAATACATATTGTGATGTGCGTTTTACTTACATATTGTATTTATTGAATACCATTATCATTGTACACTCATTGTGCATATTGTACTCTCATTATCACATTGAGCTCTATTGTACAAGCCATTGTACAAGCCATTGTATAAGGTAACATAACTGAATTGGATCCTTGTGTATTGATTGGGGAGGGAGAGCAGAAATGGTTATGTGATCAATCCTATTGTATAAGAAATTGTATATGCCCATTGTACACCCACGTACAAAGGAGTCCCATTTTATTGTATAACCTAACCCGTTTACATAACCATATTGTACTCTAAATCACATATTGCTTACAGTTCTTACTTATCATATATAGATATTTCCTATTATCATATCCTTCTATTTTTTATATACATCTTCTTTCAGCGTTTCATGTATCTTACTCTATTGTACGTTATATTTTCTAACCTATTATGATCTGCGTGAGATGTATTGTACTCGCTCCTGTCCTAACTAGACCTGTTAAAAATATTACAGAGGATGAGGATGAGGCCTGCGTTGACACCTACTATGGGACAGCTGTAGATGACTCTTGTGACCCAGATTTCCAGTCAGATCCAGTAGCTATAGAGACTGAGGCTCCCTAGTCTAGGTTTTACTATTCTGTCATCTGAGATCTGGATTGTATATATCCTTTCATATTCAGTAGTTGAGACTTGTATTTCTGGATATTTTTTACTATTAGGTTTTATCTATCTATCTTCTATCTTATCATTCTACCTTAGATGTGATTGAGATTGTATATTGCTATGTCATCTCCATTCGGAGTGTATATACTGTATAGTTACCTTTATATTGTTAGATGATTGACCTAGGACAGCGTTCTACCGTCGACACTGCGACGTAGGCTAGGCGTTGTCACGTTCTCGTACCCTTACGGTGGGTGCGGGTCGTGACACATTTTTAGTGGTGGCCCACGAAGGTCGAGTTTATGTAATGGTATTCGAACTAGAGTATCACTACAGCCTGCAGTAGGGTTAGGATATTTTTGGAGGTACTCAATCACATTAGAAAAAACTCTTATTCAGATTCCGTATATCTACATTTTGCTGCTTATTGTCTCCCTTGAATATAACTGTCCTCCCTTGCTATTTCGACTAAGTCTCAGCAATTGTTTCTTTGATCTGTCTCCAGGATGGTTGAGACGAGATCACATCGCCAGGGCCAGGGGGATGTCGATGAGAGGTCTGCCACCTCTCATACTCAGCAACCAGCCCCTGGTATCGCAGCCCCAGTCATGCCAGCTGGGGTAGGCATTTCAGCTGCGTTCGGAGGATCCCCTCCACCAGCAGCAGGGGGTATGCCTCCACCAGTTCGGAGGCATGACCCAGTCATCCCAGAGGTGTCTTTCCAGCAGTCGTCGCCTACAAAATACGTGGACGCAGCACAGATGTTCGCCTACTTCCAGCAGTTTATGGAGGTACAGCAGACCCGACAGGCCAGAAGCATGGAGTTGGCCCTTACGACAGTCGCAGCTCGGCCAGCAGTCCAGCAGCCGAAGACACCGGGGATAGAGCAGTTCCAGAAAATGAGCCCCAGAGACTTCCTGGGGACAGAGGGGATTTTATATGCTGACGAGTGGATCGAGCATAAAGAGGAGATCTTCTGCCTGGCCCGGATACCGGCAGATCTCCAGATAGAGGCAGCAGCTAGCCGGATGCGAGATCTTGCTCGCACCTGGTATCAGTCAGACCCCAGAGTGGGGGTAGCTGGACAGACCTGGGAGGAGTTCAAGGTCTTCTTCAAGAAGAAGTTCTTTCCGGATTCAGCGCTTCGAGCCTTGGAGTCGCAGTTCGAGAGCTTAGTTCAGGGGAGCCTGTCAGTGGAAGAGTACGCTGGGGAGTTCGGCCGCCTCAGCAGATTCGTAGAGGGCTTAAGCGAGACGGCGAAGGCCCAGAGGTTCCGAAAGGGTCTGGTCAAGGAAGTCAAGTCCTTGACCAAGGGCAACAGAGATGCCACTTTCGAGGAGATTTTGACGGGAGCTTTATTGGCTGAGGACGATCTTGAGCTGAGGCTCAAGAGGGGGCGAGACCCTGTTGGGGGCAGCAGCAGCGAAGGACCGGCCAAGAGGCCGCACGTTCAGCATCAGTTTCAGCAGTAGTATCAGCAGCCGATGCCCCGCATACAGTTTCAGCAGCAGTACCAGCAGCCGAGGGCTCAGATACATCAGCTACAACAGAGGCCTGTTCAGCATCAAGGACAAAGACAGGTACTATATCAGCAGGACACCGTGTACAACTTCTGCAAGAAGCCAGGCCATTGGTGGAACGATTGCAGGAAGATGCTGGGTATATGTTTACTTTGCGATTCAGCGGAACATCAGGGTAGAGAGTGTCCCAAGAACCCGACACCATTAGCTCAGGTAGCACCAGGAGCTAGGGCTACGGTAGGGCAGCAGAGGGGACCACCATTGCAGACTCAGCAGCAGAGGTTCGTACAGCATCAGCAGCAGGCCAGGGGAGGCCAGCCAGGGCGAGCTTTCGCCATGACAGCCGAGGATGCTCAGGCCGTTGAAGATCTAGTTGCAGGTTCCGTTCTTTTGATTCAAATTCTGCAATTACTGCCTTGAAATTTGATTCCATCTGTTCCTTGTTGGTTGATCAATTCTGTCCTATTGTTCTTGTGTTATGTTTGATTTTCTTCTGAGATGAATCATATGGGCTAGGTCACCTCAGTTATGGGATCTAGAATCTTCGATGGTCATATTTAGCTGGCATAGTGAGGACATATAGTCAGATTTAGGACATATTTCTCGGGTGTGGGAATTTAAGGTTTTCGCTGCCAAGCATGCGGCAATGCAAAATTTTTAAATACCATGATTCTAGAGGTATGTGCCTTAGTCGAGGACTCTATGATTATCGTAGCCTTGCTCACTAGCACGACGAAGATTCTGAGTATCATGATTTTGGACAGACGCATATGATTATCTGACGGTATGTTTGAGACATTGATTGTGGGGTGTTTAACCTAGAAGGACTACTACCATTTTAATTTCGAGGACAAAATTTTTCTAAGGTGGGTAGACTTGTAATACCCAATTTTCTAAAATAAGGGTAATTTTGAAATTTTGTGTTTAATTTATTTAATTATGATATTTAAGTAATAATATATTTTTTGGTAAATTTTAATCATTTTTAAACTATTTAAATCATGACTTATGATTTTGGTGTTTGGCTAGTGTAACCTTGGAGACTGTTGACCTAGAGCCTAGCTATGTGATTAGGATGTTTAATTAGTACATTTTAGCCTAGAGGGTATTTTGGTCATTTTAGGATTTATTTGAAATTATTATGATTTATAGGAATTTGTGTGAATTTATTTCTAATTAAATATTGCAATGTGCTATGTTAGTCTTAGGTCTAGATTGGGCCTAACCTAGAAGTTAGACTTAACCAATAAGATAAGTTGGACTTGGTGATTTTAGTCATGACTAGAATATTCTCTTAGTTATCTAATTAGAGGTTTTAGTTGGAGAGAAATTGATATAGCAAAGGGGCCTTTTGGTAGAGAGACTTGAAACTAGCCAAGAAGCCCATGGCCCATCAAACCCAACTAAACCCTAACCCTAACCCACTATGGCCAGCCATCTAGGGATCCCCACCTGTAATGCCTGTGGTTCGTATTACGTATTTTTGGAATACGTGTACGTATTTTATTCTGTATTGCATGATTCCTTGTTTAGCTTGCATCTTGGCTTGGTTATTTCTTGGCTTGGTTTGGCTTGGCTCGGTTTTCTTTGGTTCAATATGAACCAATGTGAACCCCTACCTACCACCACCATTGTATTTATTAATCCATTCTCTCTATTCTCTCTCTTCATTAATCATCTTCTTCTTCCCTATTACTTCCTTACCTACCAGAGAGAGAAGAGAGAGGTCTAGGCAAGTGCAACTTGCTTCATGGAGAAACTCTGATTTTATTGTTCCATTCTCTTCTTTACTACATTATAAAACACTTTAGTACTTGGCTTTTCTAATTTCTATGGCTAGATTCTTGTAGATCTAAGTTTGCATTATTTTCGGATTTCTTGGGTTTTGATCTACTAAATCTTGTTATTTTCGAGTTTTGATGGTTCCATGTTGTAGAGAATTTCGTTCTACCCTATTTTGACCTATGGAAGTTCGGATTTAGGCTCCGGATGATGGAGTTATGGAGCTTGAGGACTTGGCTCTCATGGTGTTCTTCTTCTCTAAAATTTTGGAGAAGATGAACAGTGCTTGACTTGACCGCATGAATATTCACGCGGCAAGTGTTCTATCCAGCCGTATGACTGGAAGTTCTTGAGCCGCATGAGAGTCGGACTCACTTAGCCGCATAACTCGCTCAATTCCCAGCCGCATAAGTTCTGAACTCTGCAGCCGCATGTGCCATTCCCGCTGGCCGCATGAGACTTGCTTGACCCAGCCGCATGAGGACTTCACCCTGAGCCGCATGAACTCAACACTCGCGAGCCGCATATGCACACTTGCTCCCAGCCGCATAAGCATTGCTCCCCGCAGCCGCATGAGTACTCTTCCCTTCTGAGCCGCATATGGTTCCCTTCCCCCGCAGCCGTATGGGTTGCTTCTTCTCGAGCCGCATGGAACCACACTCCCTCCCCTCCGCCGCATGTACCTGATTGGCCAGCTAGCCGCATAGGCCCTGACCCCCGAGCCGCATGAGAACCCTAGACCCTGGCTGCATGGACTTCTGAGTCCGGGCCGCATGATCCCGATTAATTCCAGCCGCATGCGCCCCCTCCTTTCCTGCCGCATATGACTGAACCGCATGACTTTCTCATGGTCCTGTGTACTATTATTTATCATTATTTGCCCATGTTTCGTAACTCCTTTATTAGATATTTTACGCCCATTTTATATCCTTACGCCTTTTGTCATGAACTTGATTTTTACTTACATGTTTGGAATTGATAATGGAGCACGACCTGACAGTGACCCGTCGTGGTGCACTCATGACAAGAAAACCTGACATGACATGATAGTGGCCCGCCGTGGCGCACTCCTGACAAGTACACTTGACATGATAACCTGACATGATATATCTTGAGAAGCTGTTGCGACGGCTACCTGACATGACATGACCTGTATAAATTACATGGACACCGTGGACGATTGTGCTTGTACAAATAAACCAGTCCTGTCTTGCATCATGTCTAGGGAGGGACTCTTGAGTACCACGGTCAGGAGTACCTATTGAAATGAACTAAGGACTAATAACTAGATTAATACATTAGTCATGAAGAGATTTCCCCAGCTACAGGCAATCCCGTTACCTGGGCGCGCTTGGGATCTGTAGCCTGCCGTCGAGTAGGGCACATTTCCAGCACACTGTCATGTGTTGCACCCTTCAAGCTACCTAAGGGTACATACGTTTCCTGGACGGTGTACCCACCCGAATTCAACCCCTAATTTCGACCTGGGTAACCTGGATGGTCTGCAGGGCTTGTGGCTGTGGAATAATCTCACTGCATCTTGTTAGTAATTAGGCTTGTGACAACCCTAGTTAGTTAAAGTAACAAGCCGTAATTCTTGCTTGGCCGTGAATGATTGGATGGAGTCTACCCAGTCTAGTCTTGTCTTGATTATGTTCCAGATTACTGCATGACCAGAATGCTTGCATTTATTTTACCGATAAATGGTGAGAATTCCAAGTCCTGTTCAGACGAAGGGTTACAACCCCGGTCCTTGTTTGGTTTACGGGTTGTAACCTGGTTATCTGAATAGTTCTGTGGTTATCTCGTCGTATATCATCCTGATGTATTTTCTTTATTTCCAGTTCTTACTATTTATTTATTTATTCTCTTGTGCTGATTGCTGGTTTTAGTTTCTAAGTGAAGCTTCCTTTGTGGCACTTGCTCTTTCTGGGATCTGACCCATCTGGTTTTGTGTGGCCAGATTTCGGAGCAGCTCCAGAGGATCTACCGACTATCCAGCCCGATGGTGGCGACTAGACGTAACCCGGGCAACAAGTGGGTCTATTTTTGCTCTCCCACTTTATTGTACAAATATTCTTTTGCGGCGTTTAGCCGACGAGCACCTGTTTAGCTCGATTGCACTTTACTTACTGTCTGTCTACGGGCTGTAACATGATTGACAGATCCTAGGGTTGATCATGTATAACTAAACTCTTGCTAGTCCTCATATTTTGTAACGACTAGCTTCATGATCAGCTAAATATGTAATATTTGGGACGCCTTATTATTGTATATTTAATGATCATACATCTTGTAACATTTACTTACTTGCTTGTGATTGAGACACTAGGCTTGTTCATGACCATAGGAGACTGTTGGCTTGTAGTAAACCCTCATGTATCTAGACAGCCGTGACCGTAAGGCGAGATGGAATCCATTTCAATATACGTAGCTGGCTATGTCTGCCCCCGCTCTCCAGTATTCTGGTTCTGGGGCGTGACATAGTTTAAGTGGTAGCCCATACAGGTCTTGTAAATCAAGATATGTGAGAATTTACCGAATAGATGTCTCAATCAGTATTCGTCCTTGATCTCTGCTCGTATCTTCTGAATCCCTGGATTCTTGTCCTGATCATGTGCTTGTATCGTTGATCTATCCTGGTCCTTCCTTATTGTTTTCCTATGTCGTCTTCTTCAGCAGCATTGTTCGTGGTCCTACCGATCAGCAAGGCGGAGCACCTCCCGAGGACCAGCAGCAACCTGGAGATCAAGTCCAGCACTCCGGAGTAGCCTCCAGAGTCGAGCCTATTAGAGAAGAGCCCCCAGTTCAGCCAGTTCAGCCTGCCAAACCTGATGATGGCATATTAGTAGGACTCGTCAGGACCTTGATAGCTTCTCAAGATCGTCGTGGAGATGCCTTACAACAGGCAGTGGCGGATGCTTTGACCAGAGGCGGTCATCCAGGGAAGAGCGCGGCCAACAGCTTCAAGCGCTTGAACCCTCCATTCTTTGACGGTAGTGAAGATGCTATCGCAGCAGATGCTTGGCTTCAGGATACAGAAGTGATTCTCGAGGCAGCCAGGACTCCAGAGAACGAGAAGATGGCAGTTGTGCGCCTGCAGTTGTTAGATCTTGCCCGCAGCTGGTGGGCAGCTCAGGCCGTTGGATTAGCAGCACCTATTGCTTGGGCGGTGTTCAGAGAGAGATTCCAGACCAAGTATTTCGATGCCGTGGCTCGGTATGATCTGCAGACCAGGTTCACCAATCTGAAGCAAGGAGGCAGGACGGTCGATAGATATACGACCGAGTTTTCCAGACTCAGTCGGTTTGCTCCCACCTTGGTGGCAACCGAGTATGATAGAGCCCAGCGATTCCAGCAAGGGCTTCACCTGGAGATTTTGTTGGCAGTTGAACAGTTCGAGCATCAGACTTTTGATGCAGTCTTGAGAGCAGCTCGGAGGCATGAGTATACCTCCCAGAGGATTGTGGATAGGGTCGGAGGTCGGAAGAGATCTCACGGCCAGATGAATCAGTCTTCAGCCCCAGCCCCGGCAGCCAGGGCTTTGACTGTTGGAGCTCCGAGGCGAGCGGCCTCCGTAACGTCGGTTCAGCATTCCACCCCGACGTACCCTCAGCAGCAGCAGAAGCAGAAGCAGTCTTCCGCAGTGGGATGTTCTCATTGTGGGAAGCCAGGCCATGTAGTGGCAGAGTGTCGCAGGGCACAGGGATTGTGTCTGGCTTGTGGAGCACCAGACCATAGGGTTGGATCCTGCCCGAATAGGGGTGGTTCATCATCGTCCAACCTTTCTAGCTCTTCGGTGAGAGGACCAACCCCAGTTCCAGTCCAGCAGCAGCAGCAGTACCCATTGTCGAGGCCCTTGTCGCCTCAGTCCCAGATGTTCCAGCAACAGAATCCCCAGCAGCATACACAAGCCCAAGCCTTGAGTCAGAGCAGACAGCGAGGATTCCAGCAGAGGGGACCAGCACCCCGAGGGCACGGTCAGGCTATGGTGATGACCGCAGAGGAAGGATTGGCACCAGGAGAGGTAGTGGCAGGTACTATTCTCGTCAACTCATTTCCAGCTTCAGCTTTATTTGATTCTGGTGCATCGCATTCTTTTATGTCTGCACGATTTGCGACACGGGTAGGATTGGAGCCCGAGTCATTATCAGTAAGGCTCAATATACTTACTGGTAACGGACTTGTGGGAGTAGATAGAGTATTTTCCTCGTGTCGGATCGTAGTTAGCGGTAGAGAGTTCCCCGCTAGATTGATAGAATTCCCGATGGCCGATTATGATGTGGTCTGAGGGATGGATTGGTTGAGGAACCAGTATGCTAGAATAGACTGCCACATTGGCAGGGTTGTTTTTAGCATTCCAGGCGAGCCAGAGTTTTCCTTTTCCCGAGGTAAAGTTGAGCCTTCTCCTCCGATATTGCGAATGGCAGTAGCAGCAGTGCAGTTGCCCAGGATAGTGAGTTCCCAGATGTTTTTCCAGAAGAGCTACCAGGTATGCCTCCAGAGCGGGAGATCGAGTTCACTATAGACTTGATTCCCGGGACAGCCCCAGTGTCAGAGAGAGTCTACAGGATGGCGCCGTCAGAGTTGGAGATATTGTACAGGATGATTGAAGAACTTCGAGCCAAGGGATTCATTCGTGCTAGTGGATCACCTTGGGGAGCCCCGATGCTTCTTGTGAAAAAGAAGGATGGTACGTCCAGGTTATGTGTTGATTATCGTACCTTGAACTCAGTGACAATCAAGAACAGATACCCTCTTCCGAGGATAGATGACTTGTTTGATCAACTCAAGGGGGCTTCAGTATTCTCGAAGATTGATTTGCGCTCAGGTTATCATCAGATCAGAGTCAGAGAGCAGGACATCCCGAAGACAGCTTTAAGATCGAGATATGGGCATTAGGAGTTCCTCGTTATGCCTTTTGGAGCAACCAATGCGCCGGCAGTATTCATGGACCTCATGAATCGCATCTTCATGCCTTATTTGGATCAGTTCGTGATTGTATTTCTAGACGAGATCCTGGTCTACATCAAGAGTGAGGCGGAGCATGAGCAGCATCTCCGTGTGGTTCTTCAGATTCTCAGAGAGCGCCAGTTATATGCCAAGTTCAGTAAATGCGAGTTCTGGCTCGATCGCATTTCATACTTGGGTCATATCATCACCAGAGGAGGAGTAGAAGTGGATTCCCAGAAGATTGTGGCTATTGAGTCATGGCCAGTGCCCAGCACAGTTGCAGAGGTTCGCAGTTTTCTTGGATTGGCCGGCTACTACCGGCGATTTGTTTCGGATTTTGCTCGAATTTTAGCACCATTGACGCAGTTGACTCGCAAGGATGCACAGTTTGCTTGGACAGCAGAGTGTCAGAGTTCTTTTGAGCAGTTGAAATGAGGCCTGATAACAGCTCCTATTCTCACGCTTCCAGATGGGACCGGAGGATTCTCAGTGTACTGTGATGCTTCAGGCAGAGGTTTAGGATGTGTTCTGATGCAGCATGGGAAGGTAATAGCTTATGCATCACGGTAACTTCGTGATCATGAGAGAAATTATCCAACCCATGACTTGGAGCTGGCAGCAGTAGTGTTTGCACTTAAATTGTGGAGGCACTATTTGTATGGAGATAGGGTGGAGATTTTCACCGACCACAAGAGTCTGAAGTATGTTTTCACTCAGAAGGATCTTAACATGCGTCAGAGGAGATGGCTGGAGCTTCTTGTAGATTATGATGTCAACTTACAGTATCATCCTGGAAAGGCCAATGTTGTTGCAGATGCTTTGAGCAGGAGAGCCGGAGTTTATTTCCTAACAGCGCAACCAGAGCTGTTAGCATATCTTCAGAAGATGGGTATAGAAGTTGTTCTCCCTTCGATTGTAGCATTGATGGCCAGCATGCAAGTTCAGTCTACTATAGTCGAGAGGATCCGGATGGCGCAGTCAGCAGATTCCAAGCTTCAGCGACTCAGAGCAGAGTGCGAGGCAGGTCAAAGACCAGAGCTATGCATTCATGAGGACGGTACACTTCGACATGGAAAGCGTCTTTGTGTACCCAGTGGAGATATCAGCAGGAGATCATGTCAGAGGCACACAGTTCTCAGTATTCCATCCATCCTGGCAGTACGAAGATGTACTGAGATATCCGTCAGCACTTCTGGTGGAATGATATGAAGCGGGAGATAGCTCGGTTTGTCTCTCGGTGTTTGGTTTGCCAACAAGTTAAAGCCGAACATCAGAGACCGGCTGGACTTCTTCAGCCCTTGCCGATTCCAGAATGGAAGTGGGAGCATGTGACCATGGATTTTGTGACTGGATTACCTAGATCCCCAGCTGGTAGAGATGCTATCTGGGTTATAGTAGATCGGCTCACGAAAGTGGCTCACTTTCTTCCATTCAGAGTTGGTCAGTCGACGGCTCAGCTAGCAGAGATGTACCTCAGGCAGATTGTCAGATTGCACGGTGTGCCGGTCAGTATCACCTCGGACCAAGATTCCAGATTTACGTCGCACTTTTGGCGTAGCTTGCAAGAGAGTTTGGGGACTCGTCTCCAGTTCAGTTCAGCGTATCATCCGCAGACAGATGGTCAGTCGGAGCGTACGATCCAGACTCTTGAAGACATGTTGCGGTCTTGCACACTTGACTTCGGTGGTTCATGGGAAGATCACTTGCACCTGGTGGAATTCTCGTACAACAACAGTTTCCAGGCCAGTATCCAGATGGCACCGTTCAAGGCACTGTATGGTAGGAAGTGCAGATCCCCGCTAGCCTGGGATGATATTGGAGAGAGATAAATGCTTGGTCCAGAAATGATCGCTCAGACAGTTGAGGTGGTCAGGAGAGTCCGAGATCATCTTAGAGTTGCCCAAGATCGCCAGCGCCATTGGGCCGATTCTCATCGGCGCCCTCTAGAGTTTTCGGTCGGCGATCATGTATTCCTGAGGATTTCGCCTAACCGTGGCGTCATTCGTTTCGGCGTCCGAAGAAAGCTTAGTCCTAGGTATATAGGACCGTTCGACATTCTGGAGCGAGTAGGAGATGTATCCTATCGTCTCGCTATTCCGCCGTCGCTAAGCGAGGTGCATGACGTGTTCCATGTATCCCAATTACGACGGTATATCCCGGACCCGAGCCACATTCTAGATCATTCGAAATTGGTTGTTGGTACCAACCTTTCGTATGAGGAGAGGCCCGTGTCTATATTGGACCGGAGAGAGAAGATCCTCAAGAACAAGACTATCAAGTTAGTCCGAGTTGCTTGGGGTCATCACTCCTTGGGGGAGTCAACGTGGGAGCGTGAGGATGATATCCGATCGCGATATCCCGACTTGTTTGACTCGTGAGGTATAATATCTTTCTTATGCCTCATGCCTTCGATTCTTTGCTTGCATGATTGATTGATTGTCTAGTATAGCTTGCTTGTTATTAGTATAGCTTGCCATTGCTCCTCTAGCCTCTTGATTAAATTCCGAGGACGGAATTCTTTTAAGGTGGGTAGAGTTGTAATGCCTGTGGTTCGTATTACGTATTTTTTGAATACGTGTACGTATTTTATTCTGTATTGCATGATTTCTTGTTTAGCTTGCATCTTGGCTTGGTTATTTCTTGGCTTGGTTCAGCTTGGCTCGGTTTTCTTTGGTTCAATATGAACCAATGTGAACCCCTACCTACCACCACCATTGTATTTATTAATCCATTCTCTCTATTCTCTCTCTTCATTAATCATCTTCTTCTTCCCCTTTATTCCTTACCTACCAGAGAGAGGAGAGAGAGGTCTAGGCAAGTGCAACTTGCTTCATGGAGGAACTCTGATTTTATTGCTCCATTCTCTTCTTTACTACATTATAAAACACTTTAGTACTTGGCTTTTCTAATTTCCATGGCTAGATTCTTGTAGATCTAAGTTTGCATTATTTTTGGATTTTTTGGGTTTTGATCTACTAAATCTTGTTATTTTCGAGTTTTGATGGTTCCATGTTGTAGAGAATTTTGTTCTACCCCATTTTGACCTATGGAAGTTCGGATTTAGGCTCCGGATGATGGAGTTATGGAGCTTGAGGACTTGGCTCTCATGGTGTTCTTCTTCTCTGAAATTTTGGAGAAGATGAACAGTGCTTGACTTGACCGCATGAATATTCACGCGGCAAGTGTTCTATCCAGCCGCATGACTGGAAGTTCTTGAGCCGCATGAGAGTCGGACTCACTTAGCCGCATAACTCGCTCAATTCCCAGCCGCATAAGTTCTGAACTCTGCAGCCGCATGTGCCATTCCCGCTGGCCGCATGAGACTTACTTGACCCAGCCGCATGAGGACTTCACCCTGAGCCGCATGAACTCAACACTCGCGAGCCGCATATGCACACTTGCTCCCAGCCGCATAGGCATTGCTCCCCGCAGCCGCATGAGTACTCTTCCCTTCTGAGCCGCATATGGTTCCCTTCCCCCGCAGCCGCATGGGTTGCTTCTTCTCGAGCCGCATGGAACCACACTCCCTCCCCTCCGCCGCATGTACCTGATTGGCCAGCTAGCCGCATAGGCCCTGACCCCCGAGCCGCATGAGAACCCTAGACCCTGGCTGCATGGACTTCTGAGTCCGGGCCGCATGATCCCGATTAATTCCAGCCGCATGCGTTCCCTCCTTTCCTGGCCGCATATGACTGAACCGCATGACTTTCTCATGGTCCTGTGTACTATTATTTATCATTATTTGCCCATGTTTCGTAACTCCTTTATTAGATATTTTACGCCCATTTTATATCCTTACGCCTTTTGTCATGAACTTGATTTTTACTTACATGTTTGGAATTGATAATGGAGCACGACCTGACAGTGACCCGTCGTGGTGCACTCATGACAAGAAAACCTGACATGACATGATAGTAGCCCGCCGTGGCGCACTCCTGACAAGTACACTTGACATGATAACCTGACATGATATATCTTGAGAAGCTGTTGCGACGGCTACCTGACATGACATGACCTGTATAAATTACATGCACACCGTGGGCGATTGTGCTTGTACAAATAAACCAGTCCTGTCTTGCATCATGTCTAGGGAGGGACTCTTGAGTACCACGGTCAGGAGTACCTATTGAAATGAACTAAGGACTAATAACTAGATTAATACATTAGTCATGAAGAGATTTCCCCAGCTACAGGCAATCCCGTTACCTGGGCGCGCTTGGGATCTGTAGCCTGCCGTCGAGTAGGGCACATTTTCAGCACACTGTCATGTGTTGCACCCTTCAAGCTACCTAAGGGTACATACGTTTCCTGGACGGTGTACCCACCCGAATTCAACCCCTAATTTCGACCTGGGTAACCTGGATGGTCTGCAGGGCTCGTGGCTGTGGAATAATCTCACTGCATCTTGTTAGTAATTAGGCTTGTGACAACCCTAGTTAGTTAAAGTAACAAGCCGTAATTCTTGCTTGGCCGTAAATGATTGGATGGAGTCTACCCAGTCTAGTCTTGTCTTGATTCTGTTCCAGATTACTGCATGACCAGAATGCTTGCATTTATTTTACCGATAAATGGTGAGAATTCCAAGTCCTGTTCAGACGAAGGGTTACAACCCCGGTCCTTGTTTGGTTTACGGGTTGTAACCTGGTTATCTGAATAGTTCCGTGGTTATCTCGTCGTATATCATCCTGATGTATTTTCTTTATTTCCAGTTCTTACTATTTATTTATTTATTCTCTTGTGCTGATTGCTGGTTTTAGTTTCTAAGTGAAGCTTCCTTTGTGGCACTTGCTCTTTCTGGGATCTGACCCAGCTGGTTTTGTGTGGCCAGATTTCGGAGCAGCTCCAGAGGATCTACCGACTATCCAGCCCGATGGTGGCGACTAGACGTAACCCGGGCAACGAGTGGGTCTATTTTTGCTCTCCCACTTTATTGTACAAATATTCTTTTGAGGCGTTTAGCCGACGAGCACCTGTTTAGCTCGATTGCACTTTACTTACTGTCTGCCTACGGGCTGTAACATGATTGACAGATCCTAGGGTTGATCATGTATGACTAAACTCTTGCTAGTCCTCATATTTTGTAACGACTAGCTTTATGATCAGCTAAATATGTAATATTTGGGACGCCTTATTATTGTATATTTAATGATCATACATCTTGTAACATTTACTTACTTGCTTGTGATTGAGACACTAGGCTTGTTCATGACCATAGGAGACTGTTGGCTTGTAGTAAACCTTCATGTATCTAGACATCCGTGACCGTATAGCGAGATGGAATCCATTTCAATATACGTAGCTGGCTATGTCTGCCCCCGCTCTCCAGTATTCTGGTTCTGGGGCGTGACACCACCCCTATTTAATGCCTCCTTCATTTAGGGTTAGCCTCCCTTGGAAATAGATCTCAAGTTTAGAAGGAGGTAAATCCCCAACTTTAGAAATTCCTAGTAAATCTATTTTAATTCCTTTTTAATCCAAACAAATTGAATTACATCCTAATTCTAGTTTTCTTGCTGTTCATGGAGTTTTGTTCCAGCTTTGGATCAATTTGGAGAAGGTTGCTAGCAAGGAGGTGGATCTAGAAGAGAGCTATTTCTTGGGAATTTCACCAATAGGTAATTGAACCCTAAACTCAGTAATTTCTAGATCTAATTGCATATTTAGGAAGCCCTAGGTGTCCCCTAGTTGTAGGACTTGGTTTCGTGTCAAGGTGGATTCATTTCGTGTCCGTATCGGACACGTATCGTATTGATAGAATAGGTGTTTGTAGAAATGTTACATAGGAATTTATTTTTATATTTTTGAAAAGTGATTGCATGGATTTGTAGATATAGGTGAGAGTATTAATTTTTGTGAAGGAGTCATGGTGTTTTATGTCCTTGTGTGTCGTGTATTTCGTTTGGACACGCAGCACGAGCCCGTAGGTCGTGTCCTGCATCACGGGCTCCATATCTCTGGACACAGGACACGTCGTGTCCTGAAATTTTGGGGGAATCTTGGGGCAATATCTGCCACCAAGCTTCCAAAATTTGAGAGCATCTCGTGGTCTGTGCACGGAGAAATCGGGGTCGTACTGGCCGTGCGCTGTCGCGCACAGGCGGCTGAGCACGTGCACAGACACTCACAAACACGTGTTCGTGTCCGTAGTGGACACATCGTGGACACCCCACAGGGTGTCGAATGTGTAGCCTGACACGTGGGCTATACGTGGACATGACCACGTGTCACGACCCGCACCCACTGTGAGGGTACGAGTACGTAACAGCGCCCAGCCTACGTCGCAGTGTCGGCGGTAGAACGCTGTTCTAAGTCTCTAACTAACTATCAAATCATGCAGTATATAGTGTACTCATCATGATTAACTCCGAACGGAGGACAAGTATAAGATATGGTGTAACTCAATCACAGTCTAAGCACGATAAGATAACACAGAATATAACTAAGAAATTGAAGACAACAATAACTACTGATATAAACAACAAACTCAAAAGAATCTCAATTACAACTCAAGTCTCAAATCTCTATATACAATTCTAGTTCTAAACAAGAAAACTAAAACAAGACAGACTAGCTAAACTCCCGATCACTCCTGAGTGTCGGGGCCATAGGTAGCTAAGCCATCTCCATAGTAATATGTAGGGCATGTGTCCTCAGGGCAGTCATCTGTAAAATTTTCAACAGGTCCAGTCAGGACAGGAACGAGCACATCTCATCTAGAAAATCCAAGTAAATAACAGAGAACTATACAGCAGTTATAGACAGTTATATTGATGAAAATGGCAGTTTATATTCAGGTGATGGTAAGGAAGAAAGATAAGTGCAAGGAAAGTAAATACTAAACAAGAGAAGAATCATAGCAATAAAGACTGTAAAAATAGAACTAGCTGAACCAGGGTAATATGATATAAAGTCCAGACAGAAAATGTAAACCAGTGTAAAACCTATGTAAATCCAGTACGGGATGAATCTAATACAAGATGAATCCAGTAAGGGACGATTCCAGTTATAGTGATCAACGATTCCAGGGTGAGTCCAGCCTATACTCTAGTAGTGTGTTTTAAAATACCGAGTTCGACATGTAAACGACTGTAGGTAATCAGGCACACCTCTCACTGATCAGGCGAGAGATGGCTATGCTTCCAGTAGATTCCAGTTGGAGATTCCAGATTGGGGTATGTCGACATGTCTCACTCTAGTATTTCTCCTTCTAGCAAGTGAATCCAGAATTCCGACACAATAATTCAAGATGAGTACAGCCAAAATATAATGGTACCAGTAAATGATTCCAGTAAATAATTCCAGTTAAATAATTCCATTAGGTGATTCCAGTAATAGAGATGATACCAGTAATAGAGGCCAGAAAATAAAAGTGTGTCGTATACATGAATCCAGAATATCCACACGTGTTGTAACAGAGAATCACATAAAACTAACTATAACTGAAGTACAGTAATTGATAAGTAAATGAGAGAACTATCAGAGAATGTACTCGCCTGCTACTCTGAAAAGAGTAGTATAATATCATATGTCTGCACCAGAGTCACAATGTCCTAAACAGAGAAATATAGGTTATAATGTGCTTAAAATAAGACCAATAAAGTCTATGATACAATCTACATGTTTCTAAGTCAAATCTAGGTCAAAGTCGACTCTAAGTCAAACCTGGTCAACTGTCTAGGTCAAACTAGGTCCAAGTCAAACTTGGTCAACTCTGGGTCGACCCAAGTCAACTACAATAGTCAAACTAGGTCAATACTAGTCTAGTCTAGTCTCAATAGGCCTACCCAGCCTATACTAGCAACCAAGCAACATCACAAGTCACAAATCAACACATATTATATACATTATATATATATTTACATTCATAGCCTACACTACATTTCTTATGCATACATGGATCCATGCTCATTTACCTACATTCATACATGCATTGTCTCATTAGCTAATAGGTAACCCTCAATCTTAGATAAGTTATCACCTCCATAGATAGGTAATACCTTAACCCTATATTTATATATATTAGTATGCATACCCCTTTCTAAACTCCTCTCAAACTTAGGATGTAAACCAAGGTTCACATCAAGGCTAACAATGGCCTAAGGCCAACTCATCACTAATCCTAATTCACACATACCAAAACAACATCCCATATATCTCATAAGCCAAATACTTAAACACACACAAATACCCTCATCTAGTCTAAGGCCTCTCCCTTCCTAATATATATCAAATATATATAAACAACATCTATATTAACTTAGGAAAAACTGAACCCATAGGACCCTCTACTGAACTCCAAACTTCATAAATCAAAGGGCCTATGGCCCAAGCTAAATCACTGCTCTGCTTGCAAGTGCCATGCCAAGCATGGCCACTGCAGCTGCTGCTAAGCCACTGCTTGCTGCTACCAATACAATGTAAACCATGGCAGGCAAAGCTGTTGCTAAGCCACTACCTGCCAATGCCAGAAGCCAAGCCAACTCAACTAACCAAGACACTAAAAATACATGTCCTATCTAACATGTAACTAACACACTACAGGATCTAACTAACCCCAGAGGCAACTGAACCTAACATATCCTATATTTAATCTAAAATGGAAATACAAAATCATCCCACAGTGTGACAGATTTATCAAGACAGTGAGTGAATCTCAGGATTTAGTTTACTAATTTATCAGACAATTGTGTGTGCAAACTCAGGATTTGATATATAGGAATTAAACATATGTCATGTATTAACATTTTATGAAATTAAAACCTATTTCAGTTAACCTACACATTCTCAGGAATCATGTGGAGTGACATGACAGTAAGGTAATTGAGTGTAGTAATGTGTGTAAGTTCAGGGAAATCAGGAAATAATGGGTTAATGTGACATTGCATATACAATGAGACAGCCATGGGCATCTCAGATTTCTCAGGAATCCTGAGAACAGAGATCAATGAGTGAAACAGTGCACTAGTGTGGAAAAACAGGGAAAAATAAGTTGAACTCAATAAATTTCAGACATTCAAAACAGTTCAGACCAAACAATTGAAACAATCATCATTTAAAGAGGAGAGGAAACACAGGTATTAGAAAACTATCTCAGTCTACAGCTCACTTAAGAAGGGTTTAATCTCAGGAAAATAGGCAATACAGTTCATGATTCAAACCATCCATAACATTATGTGTGAAATAGTAATGTTCTCAGGAATTGATGAACATCCTATATGACAGTTCATAGTCCCATTCCAATTCTAACATCAAAACCCAAGTCAAATGTGACCATGAATATATGGTCTGGTGTCTAGCATGTATCAGAGGTGAGTGCCAACATGTGTCCATAGTAGTGAAGTGTCACAGAGTGTGCAGCCAAGTGAAGTGTGAATGAGTGTACCAGTGAATGTGGAGTGTCAAGGCATGAGTGTCATGTAGATGGTAGTGTCAAGTGGTGTCCAAGTGTCCAGAGAGGTGTGTGCCACAGTGTGAAACAGTGTGCTATTAATCAGTGCATTGACAGTCTATATTTATCAGTTAACAATTTCAGTCCAAACCCCATTTCGAACATCTTTTTTTCAAACACCAAACATAAATCAAACTAACAGTAATCTAATACAAGAGTGAGTGATCTAATAATGGTATTTAAACATTACAAAACAGAAAAATCTTGTAAGTTAACTCAGAAATCAGAAATAATGAAACTGTATCAGAGAATGGAAAGCTCGACCAAATTCAACCCATTGAATCGAAAATGAACAAAACACAAAGTAACCTAGTGTACTCCTCTTAACAGTATCACATCTATGATCTGAAATTGTATACACCTAATCAATTTAACAAGAAGTTACAAAACCAGGAACTAGATTCCTAAACTCTGATATTACCCAATACCAACTCATCCCACAACCTAATCGAATCAAAACTAAGTAAAACACCAAATCATGGGTTGGTAATCCATCTAGCATACGTGTACGTGTCATAGGGATGCATTCGTGTCCAGAAAACTAGACACGAACGTGTCCAAAACCAAATTTGAAACTGTGTCTGAAAACGGGAAATTCAGTCCTCGTGCACGCGTGCACGGGTGTCCAACTCACGACACAGGCCACGTGGAGACACGTGGCCGTGCACGCGTGTTCACCTAGACTAGGGGGACGTGTCCATTTGCCTGTCCCGTGTCCACGTGGTGTCTACGTGTCGATACGAGGCCGTATCAGTGAGCATTTACAGTGCGTGCAGTGACAGTGCGTGACCCGTGCGAACGCGATTACTTCGCGCACAGTGAACGAAAGTTCGTGAAACTTTGTGTGGGTGATGTCAGTGGGTGCCCGCACGTGCCCACAAATTTTTGTGGCATATAGTGTCATGTCGTGTCCTGTAGGACACTCGGGCAGCAGGGGACTGCACGAGGCCTGTGCTGTGTCCCGTACGTGCGGTACGTGTCCGATTTGGACACGAAAAAATCCTAAATTCGTGCTCAGACACATAAATATATAATCTACATATTAAGAGCTATCCAAATATATAATTTGTTTTGAAAAACATTAACATCCAATCCATTGAGGCATTTCATCGAACACCTAACATACCATATGACACGTGTCCGATACGGACACCAAACGGACACAAAATTCACCCAAATTTCAGGGAAACCTAGGGGACTCCTAGATCTAGCCCTACATGCAAAGAAAACTGAAATTTAAATCAATTTAAAGGATTTTACCTATAGGTGCAAATTACATGGAAAAGCTCTAAATGGGGGGTGTTCCTCTTGATGGCCAAATGCTCCAAATTGATCCCAAACTGAAATGGCTCTCCACCAACAGTCCATAAACTCAATTTAGAACCCAATGCAAAAGGCTAGGATGAAAAATGAGATCAAATGAATAAAGTGGGAATTTTTGGAAGGGGGAAACTTACCTTTCTTTTCTCCAAGTGTAGGAATGATAAAAAGAGGCAAGAACTCAAGGAGGAGACTATTTATAGGGAGGGGAGCCCTAGTGGCTGCTTATAGGTTCAATAATTAGGGTTAGGGTTCACTAAATAGCCCATGGGCTTAAGTCATGATCAATTTAAATCATTAAGTCATAAGCCATTTCATGAAACCATAAGCCGTGACTAAAATCCACTAAACCAAATCCCCTAATTCTAAAACTATTCTCTAATGACTAAAATAAGTTAACTCGAGTTAGACTAGGGTTACCATGGCTAGGGTTAGCTTCTAGGCTAGTCCACTAGGTCTCAACAAGTCAAAGTCAAACTAGAATTCACCAATTCAACAAATCACCAAATAATTCAAATAAGTCAAAATGACCAAATTACTCCTAGGCTAAAAATGATAATTAATCATCCTAATGACATGGTTAGGCTCTAGGTCATGCAGTCTCTCAGGTTTCACTAGCAGCATATCAAAATCACAAGTCATGACTTAAACCAGTTCTCAAATAGTTTAAGCAATATTAAAAAAATCACTAAAAATCATAATGTGAAATAAATATCAATAATTAATAATTATAATTACAAAATTTCAAAATTACCCTCATCTGGAAAACTGGGTGTTGCACCACGTGGCCACACGTGTCGTGTGTCGTGTCCACGACCTATGTGAATGCGTGCACGACACTGCAGTGCACCGTGTTCAGTTCGTGTGTCGTGTGGGTGTTTGGACTCGATTCGTGGCCTATCCTTGGACACGAAGGTGGTTCCTAGCACACCCTCATATGCTACACTAGTTACCAACCTATTGTTTGTAATTTTAATGATTATTTTGGGTTCGAACGATCGAATTCCCTATGGGACTGATACGCACTGATACGTGTGGGAAATTGAGTTTTCTGAGTTTTGATCTGCTGTTACCTGTTTATTTGATGATTAAATGTTTAGACAGGTTCACCAACATAGGTATCAGGTTAATAAAATGTTGGAATTGTGTTGGGTGATCGAGAATCGGTTTCGAATGAAGTTTTCCATATATTTTTTTGATGTACTATGGCTGAATATGTATTATCCTGATTTTGATTTCATTTTCCCTACTTTAGGATGTTAAATATCAGTGATTAGGCTCACCTACATATGTATTAGATTGTACAAATGTTGGATTATGATGAGTGTTCGAGAATTTGGTTTTGAATGAGGTTTTTCCCATTTTCTGATACAAAGTGCTGATTTCTGATTTCTGAGATTCAATTTATGTTTAAAACTGGTTAGTTAGATGTTTCGTGTATGTACACATGTAATAGTTTATTTACCAACCTTTTGTTTGCAATGTATTTGATTTTCATTGTGTTTTCGAGTTCGATTTGGGTTTTGTTTCGATCCTCTGATGCATGTTTTCAGTTTGGAAATTTCTGAACTGATTCCCTATTTTTAAATTGAAATTTGGTGTTTAAATTGACATGTCGATTCTTACATATGTTTGTTAGACTTCTGCAATATTGAGTCTTGGGTTGAGTTGGGATTTTGGTTCTCGATTTGGGTTTGGTATATTGTTGAACTGTTTTGGGTTAACTGTCGTTAGTTCCCAGGTTTCCTGAGAACTGTTATTATAGGCATACACATGATTATATGTAAAATGATATGCTGGGTTCTTATAGTGTAATGTTTAGGGTTAATTCAGGATTGTAGGGTTTAATACAATGCATACTTGACTAATATTCACATTTAACTGTTGACTCATATTACACTGTTCACTGTTAAACTGTAAAAACCTGAGACATTCTCTTTTCTAATTCAAAACCTATAAAACTGAGATTTTGGCAATACATGTAAACTAAAATGGGGATAGGGGTTTGCTGTTTAACAATGAACTGAAAATTTTAGCTTTGGATTCATGAATGAGTATTGGTTTAGATGTGGTGTTGAAAATAGAAACTGGGATTTCTTAATAACATGAAAACTGAGTTTACTTTAATATGAACCTGAGAACAGTTCATTTATACACACACACACACACATCCCTTAACTAGTTTTTCCTGTCACAGCATTCACACACACACTCACCCTCTCATCACACTCTCACACACACAAATATGATTTTTCTCACACATTGGCACACACACATTTTCATTGTTATGGTCACTCACACATACACACAAGATACTCTAATACACACACATTTGATCTCCTATTTACTGTCACACACATATGATTTACACTCTCACATTGTCCTAGCCTCATATCACACACACACACAAATCATGACATACACACACACACACATTATATATATCCCATTATGTATATATATATATATATATATATATATATATATATATATATATATATATATATATATATATATATATATATATATTTTCTAAAAACCAAAGTCGGTGGACGACTCCACCCGACCTTGGCCCGAAGGCCGTGGCCACCGCCACCCAGCCACCTCCGTGGGAGGGAGGGCTCGAACCCGGCCCTCACCTCCGGTGCACGGTGGTGTTACCAGTACACCACGACTCGATGTGCATATATATATATATATATATATATATATATATATATATATATATATATATATATATATATATATATATATATATATATATATATATATTAAAAAATATATATATATATATATATTTAAAAAAAAAAAAAAAATATATATATATATATATATATATATATATATATATATATATATATATATATATATATATAGATATTTCCTAATCTAATTACATGTGTATTTACATTTATATATATTATGTGGGTAATAGTTATACTAGCCTAAGTGAATATGTAGTGGTTTATGAGGCAGGGATCTCATTAGCCATGTGAATTTGGCCCATGGCCTAGGTAGTTGGCCATGGCATGTGGTGGATACACTTGTGTATCACTAGGCTAGGTGATTTGTGTAGTATCTAGTTAGTTGACCTAGAATTGACTGGTTAAGCCTAGGTTTCACCAACCTAGACTAGTTTGACCTAGTTTAAACTTGTTTGACCTTGGTTGACCTAAATAGACTAGAGTTGACCTAGTTTGACTGCTAGGGTTGACTAGAGTGGACCAAAAGTTGACTTTAGCCTAGATTGACCCCAAACATCATGTAGATGCATTGTAGCAGTCTATTTCATTATTTTAGACATGTAGTGACTTGTGTTGCTCTGATTAGGAGACGGACACCTCTCCTCAGGCAATACACCCTCTTCGGACATCTAGTTATCAGGCGAGTACATTCTCTGACCGTTTCATACTTGCTAGAACGTCTATTCTTGCCATAGATTAATTTACTTGATACTGACACATTGGTAACACGGATTGGTACTATATGGATCTTCTTTTGCGATGTTATCCCCTTGTATTCACTAAATACATATTGTGATGTGCGTTTCACTTACATATTGTATTTATTGAATACCATTATCATTGTACACTCATTGTGCATATTGTACTCTCATTATCAGATTGATCTCTATTGTACAAGCCATTGTACAAGCCATTGTATAAGGTAACGTAACTGAATTGGATCCTTGTGTATTGATTGGGGAGGGAGAGTAGAAATGGTTATGTGATCAATCCTATTGTATAAGAAATTGTATATGTCTATTGTACACCCACGTACAAAGGAGTCCCATTTTATTGTATAACCTAACCCGTTTACATAACCATATTGTACTCTAAATCACATATTGCTTACAGTTCTTACTTATCATATATAGATATTTCCTATTATCATATCCTTCTGTTTTTTATATACATCTTCTTTCAGCGTTTCATGTATCTTACTCTATTGCACGTTATATTTTCTAACCTGTTATGATCTGCGTGAGATGTATTGTGCTCGCTCCTGTCCTGACTGGATCTGTTGAAAATATTACAGAGGATGAGGATGAGGCCTGCATAGACACCTACTATGGGACAGCTGTAGATGACTCTTGTGACCCAGATTTTTAGTCGGATCCGATAGCTATAGAGACTGAGGCTCCCTAGTCTAGGTTTTACTATTCTGTCATCTGAGATCTAGATTGTATATATCCTTTCATATTCAGTAGTTGAGACTTGTATTTCTGGATGTTTGCTGAGATGTTATCTTAGACACTTAGACTCTCTGGTTGTATTTATGTAGATTCTTCCTTTTCAGTATTTATCTATCTACCTTCTATCTTATCATTCTGCCTTAGATGTGATTGAGACTGTATATTGCTATGTCACCTCCATTCGGAGTGTATATACTGTACAGGTACCTTTATATTGTTAGATGATTGACCTAGGACAGCGTTCTACCGCCGATACTGCGACGTAGGCTGGGCATTGTCACGTTCTCGTACCCTCACGGTGGGTACGGGTAGTGACATGTAGAGAGAGCGAGGATCAGTACAATCAACATGTACTGGCGAGTGGGTAATTAATTTCCAGGCTCTCATTTGGTTCAAGAATTTAGATAAAATCATACAACTTGCTTTTAGTGGTCTTTCTAACCATCCTAGCTATTTTCATACGAAGCATTTTGACGAAACATAACCCAAGTAAGTTACACCAGAATTTTCTTCGGCAGAGCGCACCGTGCAACATAAAACTTACCATCACCTTCACTGTTAGTTGATAACAATTTATATCAAATGTTTGATGTGGAGGTCACTGGCATTAACTAGCCATCCTGGACATAGCCTGGTAAACGGGACCCTTGCAACGCAAGTAGCGAGCTCCGATGCAAGTCCCCATATTACCGATTGCCTATTACCCAGCTCAGCTATAACCTGTTTCTTCCTAGGCCGAGTCGGTACCGTGGCCCCGGGTTACCGCTCGAAGAAACCATCGCCCTTGTCGACAAGTTGTCCATGACCATGATCAGTTAACATTGTATATTTTAGGGTACCGTTGGGACTTGTTATGTAATCGATTCTTTTACTTGGTTATTTTGCAGGCCTAACATAATTCTATCTCTTTTCTACACAACACATCTTTTTTCTCTTATAGCACATAAGACTTGTATTTTTCAAACGAATCATTCAAATTCGATATCATTACCCGAGTTCTCATTTGGAAATAGAGGGTCGAGATGAATGAGGTCAGCCACTAACCTTGAGTTTTGCTTGAGGTGAGAGACTTGTTGGCTGCGCTAGACGTCGCCTACGCGATCACCTGAAATTGCACAAGCAACCGATTAGAACACTGTATTATACAAGAAGTTCGATAGGAAATGCGAGTTCAAAATGTAAGCAATGAAAACCATCGAAAACATTCACGAAAACGCATTCAGAAAACCAAAGCCAAAACCAACGCAAGCAGCATAAAAAACAGAGCAATGGGAGGTCTCTCCCGACTCAGCCGCAAAGTCAATCCTTAAGGTACTACCCGCTGAATATGGGACTTGCTTCTGAATAAGCCATTCCATAACGTGGAATGGATCTTAATTCAACCGTTCCTATTCGATTGACTCGGCCGATTTCGACCTATCGGTTCCGACCGAATCGATAGCGACAGTGTTCCTTTCTCGCGCACCCCGTGGACAAAAATGGGGCACGATATAGGGACGGGGCACTACACTTTCATTCCTAAAGTCTCATTTCAATTCAATGTATCACTTGGTTGGATCGTGCACGTATTCCAGGCGTCCTCAAAATACATGCATTCAGCCAAGCCGCATGATAGAGAATTTGTTATTCTCATTCGAGTAGTATTGTGCACATACTTAGACGTCCCTAAAATATATACATGTCAGCCGAATCACGTGATGGGTATTCCTATATTCGTGACTCACACTATCCATCCATGCCAATCCACATGATCAATCTTTCGATTGCTAACTCTTGAAACAGGGCATCTCGCCTAACCATTAGGCCATTTCTCAAGGCTAAGCCAATGTCAGGATTGGAATCATAGTTCCCCAACAATAATGCCAACACTGACCCCAATCCTAGGGTCAAACCAAGTCGGTAATACAGGGTTTTCTACCCAAGCTCGCATCACTCAGATTTCTAAACATCGAGTACGATCACCTAATTCGCATCAAGCACTCGTTGCTCATATTCGACTTTGTTTCAAATCACCAATTCTAACTAATTCATGTATTCGATCACGAGGTCATCTAGCTCGACAATATGTTGTGCCCCAATCTCACGCGAGTCTAATCATCCACGGTGGTTTATGAATCACCATGCAACGCTCCCGCAGAATAAATCATTCTCATCGGAGCGTAACTCTTGCTTGAGCCTAGACTCATTCATTCTCGATATGCATATTGGACCTACTCAATCCTCAAGTTCAATTCATCAAGCACACGAAGTCATTCTCTAGTCCACCGTCGTGTCATACCACAAGTCAAAGCAATCAATTGCCACGCTATGCAAGTTCGATCACCCCCCGCTGTATGAATCACCATACCAGTACTCACGCGGAGTGATCGCCCTAATCGACGTGACGTATATGCGAGGCTGAAGTTGCGCTCGCATAAGACAAGAACGTCGACGTTGGGGTTATCGTCGAAGCAATCCAAACATTTTATTTTCATCCATCCAAGATCTCAATTTTGATAGTCCGTTCGTCATTCATTCAACTAGAAAATCTTCGAGCCAAGACTATCTTTTCCTCGACACATTTCAACATCCCGAGTATAGTAGTACCGTCTTCAAGTTATCTACGTGCTATTCTCGATTCTTCGAGTAGATAAGGATATCATCGATGAATATGATTACAAATTTGTCGATTTGGGATCGAAAGATTCGGTTCATCAGATCTATAAAAATGGCCGGGGCATTCATCAAACCGAATGGCATGACTAGGAATTCATAACGACCATATCGAGTGCGGAAGGTAGACTTCGATATGTCATCAGACTTGATCTTCAACTGATGGTAGCCTGAACGAAGATCGATTTTTGAAAATATTGACGTGCCTTGCAGTTGGTTAAACAAGTCATCAATTTGTGGCAATGGATACTTGTTCTGCACGGTCACCTTATTGAGTTTGCAATAATCGATGCATAGTCGCATAGATCTATCCTTCTTTTTCATGAACAACACGGGAGCTCCCCACAGAGAGATGCTAGGGCAAATAAATTTGCAGTCTAGCAACTCTTGTAATTGTACCTTCAGCTTCTCCAGTTCTGCTGGAGCCATTCAGTAAGGCGCTTTTGATATCGGTCGTGTATCCGAAAAAGTGTCGATGCTGAATTCTATTTCTCGATCCGACGGAATCCCGGACATCTCATCTGGGAAAATGTCAAAGAAATCTGCCACAATATCAGTCTGTACTTTGTTTACATTATCCTTTCTCGTATTTTGAACTGATGCCAAGTATCCCGCACAGCCGGAATGCAACATACACCTTGCCGAAATTGTCGACACTACTATGGCCGTCTTCGAGACCGTACCGCACGAATATAAGAACTTTGTCTCGTCAGGAAGACAAAACGCAACTATCTTCTCTACGTACTCGATCGTTGCATGGCAAGCGCCCAACTAATCTATGTTCAGGATTATGTCGTACTCTTTGATGTCTAGTACGATGACTTCCAATGATAGATTTCTTCTTCCGATGCAAATGTGGTCATTTCTACAAATAAAGTTCGCAGGCATATCGACTCCCGATGGAGTGCTAACGCTAATGTTCATATCTAGTGATTGCATGGTTATTTTATTTTCTTTAGCATAATCAGCAGATATAAAACTATACGTCACATCCGAATCGAATAGTACTCGAGTAGATATATTTTCATAGAGTAGTATACTTGTTACAACAGTATAAGACTCGAACGCCTCATCCCGAGTCAATGCGTAGACTCGGCCTTGCGCCCCATGGCGTTGATTCTGCAGGTTCACTGGCAATGCATTTGCACCTTGTAGTGTAGGCGCTTTATACTGATTCAGAACGTTCTTCGGAGGGTTCGAAACATTCCGTGGAGGGTATTGATTCACCCTCCCCGTCTGGTATTCCTGAGTCTTGTGGTCCAGCCGACCACATTGAAAGCATCCTACTCGGCAATCGACTGCCCTATGTCCACTTTTGCCACATCGAAAGTACTGCATCCCGGGGTAGGGACCCCTGTTTGCATTGGTATTCAGATGCTTTACTACTCTCGAGCCTCCCGCGTCGTTAGGATGCTTATTAAAATTATTACGGACCATAGGCACGACTCGTTGCGACATACGACCAAAGATCCACTCGATATCTAGTACGGCTTCGTAGGATTCACGATAAGTTTGGCATCGCTAATTCATGACATCCAAGCCCTGCTGAAAACGTTCACACCATTCTTCTTTGTTAGGCAGGAAGGCGTCGACAAATTTTGCAATTTTGATAAACTTGCGTCATAATCTTCAACAGTCATATTACATTGCCTCAACATCATGAACTCGTCTCCTTTCTGTCGACGGATGGCACGAGGAACATATTGTTCAAGAAAAGCTTCCTTGAACATTTTCTAGAAAATCTGGGCGTCGGTGTCGGCTTCGTAGATTTTCTGCTTCTTCGCTGCCCACCAGTCGTAAGCCCTCAGTTGCAGTTGTAATATCGCGCATGCTACCCTCTGGGACCCTTCGAAGCCAAGAAGATTGAAACGGTCCTCAATCTCCGTGAGCTATCCCACAATCACATCAGGCTCTGCTCGACCATTGAACTTAGGGGGGTTTATCTTGCGGAACTCCGTTGCTTTGAATAAGGAAGAAGAGTTCATCGTTTGTAGTTGAAGTTCTTCCTCGACTTCCTCTTGAAGTTCTTGTCTCTCTTCAGATGCCACGACCGATGCTTTGGTGTTGCCTACCATATTGCTTACGATCTGCGTTAGATCTTCAATTTGCTTCTGCTGTACACTGAATTGGGCTTTGATTTGCATCTGAAGCTGTTGTTGCTGCAGCTCTATCAACTGCAACATTTTTTCATTGTAGTCTCGCTAGAGCTAGCGCCCTTCGAACTCGATGAACTATCCACAGCGTTGGTTGTTGTGCCGGGATTATTTTTATTTTTCTTAGTTATTCCTACAAAGTAAGTAAATCCGTTAGTATTTTACAAAATATCTACAGCTTATCTATATGAAACTTTTATTTCATGCAGCATGTCGACAAGCATTCAATCGAGCTATCGCAACGAACATTCTAAATAAAATATTTTTCAAAAATTCGAGGAAACATAACTGTGCTCTGATGCCAATTTGTCACGCCTCGATTCGACAAACCGTTCGTCTCCATTCCCATTATGTCGAATCAATCATTCTCGCTAAGGCGTGATGTCGTACGAGTCTGGAGTTGCACTCATACAAGGCAAGAACATTACATTTGAACATTTTATTTGAAACATTCAAGTTAAAACTTCAAAAATCGCAGAGTAATTGAACACGCAGTATATGAAGATAGAAATATGCTTTTTATTGATAGCTTGCAACGAAGTGCAAGTCATATTACATTGGATATGTCGTTAAGGCTACATTGATTGAAACAAAAGAAATATACTCGATAAGCTTTCTGAACTAAGACTTATCGTTTCATACATTTACCCTTTTATACATTGAAAGCCTTTGATGAATTAGCTTCAAAATACTTCAGAATAGGAAGAGCTTCAAAATGCCTCTCCGAACTTCAGCTTTGGCTTAGCAACGTGCACCCCCAGAGTCCTCGTCACCTGTGGGATTGGGGATTAATACACTTGGAAATGCACTAGTGAGCAGGACGAACCCATTCGTCTAAACCGACTCTGATCGTTAAGGTAGGCATGCATTGGAGTTTTCTTTCTATTTAGAACTAAATAAATTTAGTTCATACTGATAACCATCTTTGAAGTAGTAAAAGCATACAGTAAAACATAGCAATTTATCTCAATTCTTATCACAGTCGTGCTCGTCCCTGCATAAAACAGAAAAAATACTTTTACCTGTATAAGACAATATGTGAGCATGCTACTATCTTATACGTGGTCATTGGTGTTTGCCACCACAAGGGAAAGTTATCAATGGCATTACGACAAGCCTTCAATCCAGGTTTCAAGCCCGTTTGAAGTCTCCCAATGCCTCGCACCAAAGCACGACTCATATTTCCTCCTAGGTCGATTCGATTCCAGGGCCCCGGAATACCATTTCAAGGAAAGCCAAACTTGTGCACAAGTTGTCCATGATCATGCCAATAAATGAGTAGTTTAATATATAAAACTGATTGCATAGCGTGGACAGTATTTAGTAGCATTATCATTTTGACTCATGCGAGAGTTCCTTTTCTCAAAGCCGTATGTTCTGATTTAGCATCCCGTAGGCACCAAATTTCTCGAGGCACCATATGTCGCAACCGACGTTTCATTATATTTTTCAGATCATAAAATAGTCTCTCTCTCTTTTCTAGAACCTTATATTTTTTCTTTTCAATGTGAAACTTATATTTTTAGAGTAAATTACTCTAAATTGGTACATTTTCCTGAATTCTTGATCTTAGTGGATTGGCATGCATTTAACTTGGCATCGTCGATTTGAATAAGTTCGAGGCAAAAGAATTTTGTTTGCGAGAAGGAATAGAAAAGAAGGGGCCGAACCACCCATTAAGTATTTGATTGTGCCGAGGGTCGAAGCATTTCGCAACATTCAAGCTTCAGTTATGCGAGCTCCTGCAATGGCACCAATACTTAGTCAGAATTTCTTCTTTAATCCTTCGTTTCGAAATTCGTAGAATGCATTCAAAAATTGACGCGAAAACACATTCATCCAAACCAAGCAGCGAAAACTCGAGAAAACCATACATCAGTTTGGTCCCGTCGAAGGGACTCTTATATAGAGCTCACTCACCGAGACGCAGCTTGTTGCATATAGGGCTTATTCCAACAGAAGCAGTTCCATTATTTGGATCGATTCTTGTAACATTCGTCCAAATCGATTTTATTCGATGCCGCAAAGGGTTGTCGTAAGCGAAGCTCGACAATCGAGTCAGATAGCTATCTAAGTTCCCGACTGATCTGACTTGCCGCAAGCATATTACATAGTCTGCCGCCTATCAAAAATGGGGCACTACACTGCTCCTATAAAAATATCATTACTTAGCCCGATATCAATCTCATGGTATTGACATCCCCATCCATATCATATCAGTATACCTACTCAATTTTGGTTCATTACTTTTGATTGGAAGCCTCCAATTGGAAGTGTTTGGAGATAGCTCAACACTCACTTGGCCGTGCTCCAATATTCTCTCCTAAGAATGGATAGATTGACTCACTATTCTAACTACATGAGCAATGTTTGGTCTCATACGTGCCATGTCGTACATAAGGCTGACCATCGTTGAAGCATACGACACCTTTTTCATACTTACTTTCTCCACATTGGTTGACGTATATTGCTCGATACACAGCTCCAAGTGATTTACAAGTGGAGGTCTCACCTTCTTGAAACCATCCATACCGAACCTCTAAAGTTCTCTTTTGGCGTACTTCTTCGGGGACAACAACAACATCTTCGACTTTCTCGATCCATTGGCTAATCTCAATCTCAATCTCGATAATAGTCTTTGTTGTGCCAAATCCTTTATCGAGAAAGCCATAGTCAACTTGTGATTCAACTCTTCTATCCTTGAAGTATTGCAGCCTACCAGTACAATATCATCCGTATAAAGCAACAATATAATGAAGTCATTTGACAAATTATTTAACGAACACCATATGATTCAAATTTGTCTTAGTATAATCATGATCCCCCATAAATGATTCAAATTTCTTGTATCACTACCACAGAGCCTGCTTTAAACCATATAGACTTTTCTTCACCCAACAGACCATATGTTCATTTTCTTCTCACCGAAACCCTCGAACTGCTACATGTGTAAGTCCTCCTTAGATTGTCATGGAGGAACGACATCTTCACGTCCATATGCTCGACCGTCAAATCAAGTCTCGCTGCCAAACCCAACCCAACATATGGACGACATCTTGACGATAGGTAAAAAAATCTCATCGATCAAAATCCTTCGTTTGACTTTAGCCCTTGACTACCAATCGTTCCTTATATCATGGACAAGTAGCATCATCTCCGTGCTTTGCTCTAAACATCCACCGAGTAAGGCTCTCTTGCTATTTGGCAACTGCACCAACTTATAAATGTGATTGACATATAAGGAACTCATCTCCTCTTGCATTATCTGCATCCACTCTACATGTTCTTATTTTCCATGGCCTTTGTGAAACTTTTGACCTCTTTCCTATTAGTCAACAATACGTACTCACTACCCATGTACCTCTTTGATGGTTGACGTTGAATCTCTCCTTACATGAACTTCTGGTATTGGTCGTTGACTATCAACAACGTCATCATCTTCAAGAACCGCCTTTGCATGTTCATCCGCCTAAAGATCTCCTCGATCATCAATGAGAGGTTAATTATGAAGGTCGGGAGCATTATCATGTACATACTTCTTTTTTATAGAAAATCTATAATGATAAGGGGAACCTACTCAATCTAGGACAACTTTTTTGTCATGCCCCGCTCCCGCAGGAGCGATCGTCCTCGCTAAGGCGTGATGCCGCACGGGCCTAGGTTGCGCCCGTGCAAGGCTAATTCCATAAACGGCCGATTTGAGCTAGGCCACAGAGTCGCACAGAGTGTCTCCATTTGCAACGGAAAGTAAATGAACACAAATTGAAGCGAATTCAAACTCTTTATTGATTTTCAAGAAGTTTACAAGCGGCGCTAGGCCGAGTTTACAAGTTTCTCAAGCTTTTTCTCTCTCTGAAACATAAAAGGCATGCCAAGTGGCTTACAACATAGAATGATTCATGGTGATGTTTCGATACATTATGTCCTGTATATGGTGCTTCAGCTCCTTACAACGCTCCAAGGCCCCAGAGTTTGCTCCGTGCCTTAGCACGTTCTAGGAAAGCTTCGCACCCGACGACATCTCCTGCGTCCTGCAAGCAAACTGTAGGATTATCAGTACATTGTTATGCACTGGTGGGGAGGCTAGCTCGCCCATAATACTATCATTACCAAACACGTTCTATTTACTCTTGTGCTCCGTCTATCATTCATTGTCTTTCTAATCTTGCCTTAGGATCAGTTTCATGGCATATTTCATAACCTATCTCGTGTTGTCAATTTCGATGTGTTGCATGGAAATACATGCACGACTTACCCATACTTACCGTCCGGCCTTTCCTGTCCAAAGTAAACCAAGTTAGTCAACAATTCATATAAACCAAATTAATGTAGTTCTCGTAGACATTCAGTGTCGAGGGTGTGTCCTTGCCTCAGGTCCTAGCGCGTCGTAGGCGTATTTTCTAACTCGTTTGCTCGAAGTACTCTCGATCATTTTGTGTGTTATATTCAAGCCTATTCAGAAGGTGCTTTGTTCAGTTAACTTAGACTACTTTGATTTCAATGCAAGAACTTGCACGTGGATTGCCACCAGCAAAGTCCACTTAAATCTATATGCACCGGTCGCTGGCATGTCAGCCATTTTGGACATTTTCCCCTTTGGCATTCTCATCTATCAAGCATGATGGCTGGTACACCTTGATAGACTATTGAAGTATCGGCCCTACGTTTGGTTATGTGCCCAATCCCGCACACCTGTCCGCCCGTAGGCCATGATTCCGCCTAGGCCGACCACGAAATCGTCGTTCGTTGCCCTTGGAATCCCTTTCACTCGTGCACGAGTCCGTACACGACCATTTCGTATTTTATTGTCATTTTAACATAACGGCTGTCTTCGAGCCGTAGGCTAACCCTTAGCCATAATGCGTTATCGACCAGGTTGGCGTCCGTGCAGCGCGGGTAGCGAGCCCCATTGCACGTGCCCGTCATACCTGTCGCTAACTATTCCTTTCTTTCTTATCTTTCATTCATTCTTTCTTTTCTTTCTTTCACTTGTCCGTTCGTTCATTGATTCATTCACATATTCATTCATTCATTCATTCGTTGATTCATTCATTCACTTATTCGTTCATTCATTCATTCATACATTTTTGCAACTCCCCGTGTGGGAGTCGCCTTGGCGACCCATCGGTCCCATAGTCTTTCAATGTTGCTATACTCTACTCGGAACGACTATGTCGATAGTCTTCCGTTTCATTGTTGTAAACCATTCATTGTTTCAATGTTGAACGCATAAGGGACTTGAGCGTAAGCTTGTGCCTTAGCACGAGCATGGAGCGCGGTGCGAGAGTTCTCACATTTTCCATATTCTTTTCCATATTCTATACAAGCATACAAGATGGGATTATTCCCTTAGCTAGGTGCGTTGAGTCATTTATTAGCATGCGCGGTGTTATCGCCTAGCGATTCTAGCATTAGTGTCCGTATTGTTATGTGTCAAGGCTAAGCAAAGACGGGTTCATCGGAGCCACCCACCTTAGCGATGTTCGCATCGGCCGAGCGATACTCCGAGCGCGCCTTTGAAAGTCTAAGTCCGGATTCCTCTTGACGGGCCAATGTAAGCCTTGCATCGATTCTTCATCAGGTCGATGCCAACTCTTTGGATCGACGGCTCGTTTGAGTCGTTGCACTTGCCGTTTGATTCGGCGTTCCACTAGGGCGGAGTGGGTCATTACATTCTTGGCCTTAGAAAGTATCTTGGATCCACAAATGTTAGTCATCATATGATCCTCAACGAACACAACATAAGGGTTCTCAAGACCTTCTTCCTTACTGGATCGTAGATCTTTTATCAGAAACTCACCTCAACCATATTCGACAAAGACATACTGTTCGTTCGTGTCCAGTATAGACCTATTATCCTTTGGTACATGCCTGAAGGTTTTTATCCAAATAATCGTAGTTGATTGTATAATGGCTCCTTGCGTACCATACTTTGTTAAGCACCTCATCCTGCAACGGAGCACTAAGAGAAATATTAATAACATAAGCAACAATATAAAGAACCTCACCCCAATAGTTGCCAGACCACTTTGCTTCATATAGTGTCACACCCCAGTACCGAAATACTGAGACGGACTAGGCCAGCTACCCCGTATAAGGTACAAAACATCATACGGCAATTGTGGCTGTCAAGAGACTA
Source organism: Iris pallida (assembly GCA_029216955.1). NCBI lineage: Eukaryota > Viridiplantae > Streptophyta > Magnoliopsida > Asparagales > Iridaceae > Iris > Iris pallida. Next base: position 4,682,362 of record JANAVB010041020.1, read on the forward strand.
GGAGGTGCATGCTACAATCAGGTCTCCTATGGTCTCACAGAGCATATATGTCTCAATCAATTTAACCAAAAAGCACTAATAATGATCATACAAGATAAAGCAGTAAGGCGTACCCGACGCTTCATCAAAATAATTCATGAGTCTAGCTACACAAAATATTGAGATAGTACCGAGAGTCAATAGAACAAATGTTAGTCATCATAAGACGTACCCGACGGCTCGTTTGAGTCATTGCACTTGCCGTTTGAATCGGCGTTCCGCTAGGGCGGAGCGGGTCATTACATTCTTGACCTTAGAAAGTATCTTGGATCCACAAATGTTAGTCATCATATGATCCTCAACGAACACAACATAAGGGTTCTCAAGACCTTCTTCCTTACTGGATCGTAGATCTTTTATCAGAAACTCACCTCAACCATATTCGATAAAGACATACTGCTCGTTCGCCTCCAGTATAGACCTATTATCCTTTGGTACATGCCTGAAGGTTTTTATCCAAATAATCGTAGTTGATTGTATAATGGCTCATTGCGTACCATACTTTGTTAAGCACCTCATCCTGCAACGGAGCACTAGGAGAAATATTAATAACTGTAGTGCCACGTCCCTATATCGTGCCCCGTCTCCGTCCACGGGGTGCGCGAGAAAGGAACACTGTCGCTATCGATTCGGTCGGGACCGATAGGTCGGAATCGGCCGAGTCGATCGAACGGGAACGGTTGAATTAAGATCCATTCCACGTTATGGAATGGCTTCTTCAGAACCAAGTCCCATATTCAGCGGGTTACGCCTCGAGGATTAGCTCTGCGGCTGAGTCGGGAGAGACCTCCCGTTGCTCTGGTTTTCATGCCGCACTTGATTTGGCTTTGGCTTTCGTTTTTGTGAATGCGCTTTTCGTGAATGTTTTCGATGGGTTTCGTGATGCGTTTTCGAGCTCGCATTCATATCGAAATTCTTTGAAATACACAGTGTTCTAATCAGTTGCTTATGCGATTGCAGGTGATCGTGTAGGCGACGACAGCGCAGCCAACCGGTCGCTCGCTTGAAGCAAGCCTAAGGCGAGTGGCTGACCTCCTTCGTCCCGTCCCTCTACTTCAAAACTCAATATGTGAAGTAAAATAAATGCTTGTCATAATAGTGTAGAATCAATAAAATCGTGGCACGATACTTCACGAAACACTTGTTAACGAACTGTCGATTTTGGAAATGGAAAACATGCTTTCTTATACAATCATACTTGGTCTATGCAAAACAATGAATGAATCGATTAATGTTTATCGCAACGATACGGCCAAATGACCCAAATCAACTAAGTTCAAAGGAAAACGGTCATTGGACAACTTGTCGACAAGGTATAGTTTCCTCGAACGGTTACCTAGGCCAAGGGACCGATTCAGCCCGGGAGGAACGAGTGTATAGTAAGTGCCAGCCTTCATCGGTACGAGTTATGCGGGAACTTTCGCACAGGGCTCGCTACCCGACGCGAAAGGGTCGCCGTCTAACTCAGCTATATGTCCGCGATGGCTTGAAATTGCCAGTGGCCTTCACACCCTTCTTACTGCTTAACAAATGCACGTGGCACGGGGTGAATATGATAGTTGCTCAATGTTATACAATTTCATATGCTTGCCTCAAAACATGTTAACATGCAAATCGAGTAGGACGGTTAGAAAGATCATTGAAATAGCTAGCTAACATGTTTATGAAACTTCTTGAATCAAATGCTAGAGCTTGGATTTAATTAGCCATTCGCCAGTATATGTGTTTCGTGCTGATCCTCGCTCTTTGCAGGTCCTGCGAACCAGGAAGGACGCGCCAACTAGCTCGGCGACGTTCGTGACTTTTGAAGCTTCGGCCGTGCATCGAAGACTCTCTCTCTCAGCGACTCCACTTTGAAGGCTCTTGACAGTCCAAGAAAGATGACTCAGCGTCCCTCCCATCCAGGTCACTGGAGTACTTGTGTATATTGAGGGATGTGTGCAATGTATGGAACAACTATTTCGTCGGCACTCTTTTGTAATCGAGTCATGTTGTAGCCCGCACGGCAATGAGTCTTGTACCGGAGTCTGTAAATGATATTCATTATCAATAAAGAATCAAGTTCCTTTACTTATTGTGTGATTCAATTTGTCTGCGTACTCTCTTAGATCTCGTGTCTCGGATTGCCTTATGACTATGCCTTGTGCGTTCGCAAATTAGGTTCGCACGGCATCACGCCCGGGGGACGACTATCGATTCGACGGAATCGGGGCGTGACATAATGGTATCAGAGCACGGCTTTACATCCTTGGCCTCTAGTGTCGAATTCTAGTCTCCGACCGTTAACCTCGTGTCGATGAGAAAAGTTGTTCCATACGCTGAACCCAGGACATTTTCTGAAACTAACGAGAGTTGCCTTTCCTTTTTCCCTGCAGTTATGGGAGCTCAGGCGGAAGACGAGATGAGCGCTTCCAGCGGCTCGAGTACTTCTAGACCCGAGCATTCCGTCAACCCAACGGAAAAGATGCCTACTGTAGCCGGACCTTTCGGCGATCCGATGCAACGTATGCTGCAGATGCTTGAAATGCAGCAACGTCAAAACGAGCTCCATCGTCAGCAAGCGAAGGCTCGTCAGACTCAATTTGAGAATCGGTTCGAGGCTCAATTCCAGCTGCAGCAGCAGCAGCTGAATACCCTCCAGCAGATCGTACAGTCTGTCATCGGCAACAACAACAACTCAACGATGACACCTGCCGTGACCCAGCCTGCGGTTCGATCTAATGAAGCTGAACCAGAGGCGCCTGTGCTCTCACCTGCAGCACCGAGAAGTTCTAACTTCGACGTGTCGAAATTCACGAAAAGCTGTCGCACTTCCTTCAACGGCACAGAAGATCCCTCCGTGGCGATCGACTGGTTGGAGGAGCTAGAAGACAAGTTCGAGCTTCTGGGTGTCGAGGACTCGAAGAAAGTTGCGTGTGCTCAACTTCTACTTCGAATGAACGTGCACGATTGGTGGGCTGTGCAGAAGCGGGCTATTCGACGTGAAGACGAGACGGCGGCAATCTCCTGGACTATATTCAAAAGTGCGTTCGAGACAGAATATCTTTCAGCAGCCGTACGACAGGAAAAGGAAAATGAATTCATGCAACTGAGGCAAGAGAGTATGACTGTAAGGCAGTATGCGGCCGAATTCAACAAACTGGCCAAGTTTGCTGGAGACTATCTGCCTACCACCGCAAGTCGAGCTCGACGATTCGAAGTGGGCCTGCATTCAACTATCCGTGCGCATGTTTCGGTGGCCGAATACAAAACCATGGGCGAGGCACTCAACCACGCCATCCGTCTGGAGTCCGAGTATCCTCCTACTACTACCGGCGTTGTTCACTTTAATAACAAACGCCATAGTAATGCGGGAGGCAACAACGCACACAAGCGTCAAAATCACGGTAACGGAGGCGGCAACCAGACGAAGGATCGAGTAGTTTGCACATTCTGCCACAAAGTGGGGCACTTGATCCGCGAGTGCCGATTGAAGAACGGCACGTGCCTCGGATGCGGCCGAGCCGGCCATACCGTACGCGACTGCCCGGAGAAGTCAAACCAGCGCCCACGACAACATAATCAGAACCGAGGCCAAGCACCTCGGGCTCCACCGACCGCACAACAAGATGGCCAAGACCGTCGCCCTAATGCTCAGGGCCGCGTCTACGCCATGACCCGAGACGAAGTGTTCGCATCTGATACAGTCGTGACAGGTATACTGCAATTCAATAATAAACATGCTCGTGTATTGTTTGATTCAGGTGCCATGCATAGTTTTATATCGGCGAACTTTGCTGTCGAGCATAAATTTCCTCTGGCACCGCTCGGTCTTGAACTCACTGTTAACATCCCGTCGGGCATGCCATTAGCTGCGAATTTAGTCTGCGGAGACGGAATTATCTGTATAGGTGGTCAAAGGGTCAGTCTCGATGCGATAGTTCTAAATATTAAGGACTACGATATCATTTTGGGGATGGATTGGCTCGGTCCGTGCAACGCAACCATAGACTGTACTGAAAAGAAGGTCACATTTCGCATACCGGGAGTGCCTGAATTCTGCTACTCGTGTGGTGAGGCGTCGCCGACCTGCATGGTGATCTCTGCAATATCTGCTCGACGGATGCTGCATTCCGGGTGCGAAGGCTATCTAGCTTCCGTTCGAGACATACGATAGGATGGTACAAACGCGGGTCAGACCGACGTTGTGGCAGAATTCCCCGATGTGTTCCCGGACGAGCTGCCCGACATGCCGCCTGATCGAGAGATTGAGTTCACTATCGATACTTTCCCCGACACTCGACCGATCTTGAAGACCCCGTACAGAATGGCCCCTGCAGAGCTTAAAGAACTCAAGATGCAGTTACATGAATTGCTCGATAAGGGATTCATCTGATCCAGCATCTCGCCGTGGGGAGCGCCCGTACTGTTTGTCAAGAAAAGAGATGGCTCTATGCGTCTTTGTATCGACTACCGCGAGCTGAATAAAGCCACCGTCCGGAACAAATATCCCCTGCCCCGCATAGATGATCTGTTTGATCAGCTCCAAGGAGCCACGGTGTTCTCTAAAATTGATCTGCGTTCGGGTTACCATCAACTCAAGATCAAGCCGGACGATATGCCGAAGTCTGCCTTTCGCACTCGATACGGCCATTACGAGTTCCTGGTAATGCCGTTCGGCCTAACGAACGCCCCTGCTGCTTTCATGGATTTAATGAATCGGGTGTTTCGACCATTCCTCGACAAGTTTATAGTAGTCTTTATCGACGATATACTCGTCTACTCGAAGAATTGGCAGCAACACACTGAGCATCTGCGGACCGTGCTTCAGACCCTTCGAGAAAATCAACTGTATGCGAAGCGAAGAAAATGTGAATTTTGGCTTAGCAGCGTCTCATTTCTCGGACACATCATTTCTGCTGAAGGCATTGCGGTCGACCCGAAGAAAGTTGAAGCCGTCGTCGATTGGAAGCGGCCGACGTCCGTCAGCGAGATTCGAAGTTTTCTTGGCTTAGCGGGATACTATCGACGCTTCGTGAAAGACTTCGCGAAGATCGCATCGCCCCTGACTCGCCTCACCCAGAAAGGAGTCGCATTTGACTGGTCAGACGACTGCGAAGCTTCATTCCAAGAATTAAAGCAACGGCTCGTCTCGGCCCCGATACTCGCGCTTCCAGAAGGGACTGAGGGTTTCCAGATATTCAGCGATGCGTCCGGTCAGGGCTTGGGGTGTGTGCTGATGCAGCGGAACAAGGTGATATCTTTTGCTTCCCGACAGCTAAAGCCGCACGAGAAGAATTATCCCACGCACGACCTGGAGTTAGCGGCGATTGTGTTTGCGTTGAAATTGTGGCGTCACTACCTCTATGGCGTGGCGTGCACGATCTACACCGATCACAAGAGCCTCAAGTATCTATTCACGCAGAGGGAACTGAACTTGTGGCAGAGGCGCTGGCTTGAACTGATCAAGGACTAGGACTTGACTATCGACTATACACCGGGAAAGGGAAATGTTGTGGCGGATGCGTTGAGTCGGAAGTACATTGCCTCGTTATCCATCGACCCCAGATTGCTACGCGACCTAGAAGAGATGGGCATCGAGCTCCGAGTCAGATTCCGGAATGTGCAGTTGGCAAAGTTGCAGTTAGAGCCGAGCTTGCTTGAAAAGATCAAGACCGCTCAGACGAACGATCCGTACCTGAAGAAAGTGCGAGAGCTAATTTCGACAGGCAGGACGACCAACTTTGCGGAAGACGAAACCGGCGTGCTTCGATTGAAGGGTAGGCTATGCGTTCCGAACGATTCAGAACTCAGAAAGGAGATCCTGTCGGAGGCGCACTATGCAAAATACACTTTGTATCCAGGCTGTACCAAGATGTATAAGGACCTCCGCACGACCTTTTGGTGGCACGGGATGAAGAGAGATGTGGCGCTCTTCGTGTCGCAATGCATCGCCTGTCAGCAGGTGAAAGCTGAGCATCAGCGACCGGGCGGTGAGATACAGAACCTCGCTATTCCCGAGTGGAAGTGGGATTATGTCACTATGGATTTTATTGTTGGCCTGCCGAAGACACCATGGGGGAACGACGCCATCTGGGTCATCGTCGATCGATTAACCAAGTTAGTGCACTTTATCGCCATCAAAGTTACTTGGAGCGTTGATCGCCTGGCGCAGATTTATCTTGACGAGATAGTACGGCTGCACGGAGTTCTAGTATCCATCGTCTCTGATCGGGATTCACGGTTCATGTCGTAATTCTGGAGTAGCCTTCAGTCGGCGCTGGGAACCAAGTTGCAGTTCAGCTCAGCTTACCATCCTCAGACCGACGGCCAAACGGAGCGCGTCAACCAGATTCTCGAAGACATGCTACGGCTCTGCGCAATTGACTTCAAATCAAGCTGGGACGTCCACCTACTGCTGGCGGAATTTGCATACAATAATAGCTACCAATCCAGCATCCAAATGGCGTCGTATGAAGCTTTGTACGGCCGGAAGTGCAGATTGCCCATTTGCTGGGATGAAGTCGGGGAACGGCAGATACTCGGCCCGGAGCTGGTGGAACAGACTGTGGAAAAGGTCAAGCTCATTCGGGAAAGATTAAAGACCGCACAGAGTCGTCAGAAAAGCGATACGGACATTCATCATCGACCGCTCGAGTTTCTAGTAGGCGATCACATATTTCTCAAAGTGTCGCCCATGCGGGGAGTTACTCGTTTCGGCGCGAAAGGAAAGTTGAGTCCGAGATTCGTTGGGCCGTTCGAGATACTTGAACGGGTCGCGCCAGTGGCCTACAAAATTGCCCTACCGCCGGCGCTTGAAGGTGTACACAATGTCTTCCACGTCTCTCAGTTGCGGAAGTACGTGCACGACCCTAGCCACGTGGTAGATTTTGGCCAGCTGGAGCTAAAGTCAGACTTATCCTACGTTGAAGAGCCAGTTCAAATCTTAGAACGCAAGGATAAGTTGCTGCAAAATCGAGCGATCTCTCTCGTCCGCGTCCTCTGGAAGAACCACTCGGTCGAATAGTCGACGTGGGAGCTTGAATCGGAGATGAAGGATAAATTTCCTTCATTGTTCTCGTAGAGGTAGGTTTCATCTTTAAGTTTCGAGGACGAAACTTTTTATTAGTTGGTTATGGTGTAGTGCCCCGTCCCTACATCGTGCTCCATTTTCGTCCACGGGGTGCGCGAGAAAAGAACACTGTCGCTATCGATTCGGTCGGGACCGATAGGTCGAAATCGGTCGAGTCGATCGAACGGGAACGGTTGAATTAAGATCCATTCCACGTTATGGAATGGCTTCTTCGGAACCAAGTCCCATATTCAGCGGGTTACGCCTCGAGGATTGGCTCTGCGGCTGAGTCGGAAGAGACCTCCCGTTGCTCTGGTTTTCATGCCGCACTTGATTTGGCTTTGGCTTTCGTTTTTGTGAATACGCTTTTCGTGAATGTTTTCGATGGGTTTCGTGATGCGTTTTCGAGCTCGCATTCATATCGAAATTCCTTAAAATACACAGTGTTCTAATCAGTTGCTTATGCGATTGCAGGTGATTGCGTAGGCGACGACAGCGCAGCCAACCGGTCGCTCGCTTGAAGCAAGCCTAAGGCGAGTGGCTGACCTCCTTCGTCCCGTCCCTCTACTTCAAAACTCAATATGTGAAGTAAAATAAATGCTTGTCATAATAGTATAGAATCAATGAAATCATGGCACGATACTTCACGAAACACTTGTTAACGAACTGCCGATTTTGGAAATAGAAAACATGCTTTCTTATACAATCATACTTGGTCTATGCAAAACAATGAATGAATCGATTAATGTTTATCGCAACGATACGGCCAAATGACCCAAATCAACTAAGTTCAAAGGAAAACGGTCATTGGACAACTTGTCGACAAGGTGTAGTTTCCTCGAACGGTTACCTAGGCCAAGGGACCGATTCGGCCCGGGAGGAACGAGTGTATAGCAAGTGCCAGCCTTCATCGGCGCGAGTTATGCGGGAACTTTCGCACAGGGCTCGCTACCCGACGCGAAAGGGTCGCCGTCTAACTCAGCTATATGTCCGCGATGGCTTGAAATTGCCAGTGGCCTTCACACCCTTCTTACTGCTTAACAAATGCACGTGGCACGGGGTGAATATGATAGTTGCTCAATGTTATACAATTTCATATGCTTGCCTCAAAATATGTTAACATGCAAATCGAGTAGGACGGTTAGAAAGATCATTGAAATAGCTAGCTAACATGTTTATGAAACTTCTTGAATCAAATGCTAGAGCTTGGATTTAATTAGCCATTCGCCAGTACATGTGTTTCGTGCTGATCCTCGCTCTTTGCAGGTCCCATGAACCAGGAAGGACGCGCCAACTAGCTCGGCGACGTTCGTGACTTTTGAAGCTTCGGCCGTGCGTCGAAGACTCTCTCTCTCTCAGCGACTCCACTTTGAAGGCTCTCGACAGTCCAAGGAAGATGACTCAGCGTCCCTCCCATCCAGGTCACTGGAGTACTTGTGTATATTGAGGGATGTGTGCAATGTATGGAACAACTATCTCGTCGGCACTCTTTTGTAATCGAGTCATGTTGTAGCCCGCGCGGCAATGAGTCTTGTACCGGAGTCTGTAAATGATGTTCATTATCAATAAAGAATCAAGTTCCTTTACTTATTGTGTGATTCAATTTGTCTGCGTACTCTCTTAGATCTCGTGTCTCGGATTGCCTTATGACTATGCCTTGTGCGTTCGTAAATTAGGTTCGCACGGTATCACGCCCGGGAGACGACTATCGATTCGACGGAATCGGGGCGTGACAATAACATAAGCAACAATATAAAGAACCTCACCCCAATAGTTGCCAGACCACTTTGCTTCATATAGTGTCACACCCCAGTACCGAAATACTGAGACGGACTAGGCCAGCTACCCCGTATAAGGTGCAAAACGTCATACGGCGATTGTGGCTGTCAAAAGACTAGGAGGTGCATGCTACAATCAGGTCTCCTATGGTCTCACAGAGCATATATGTCTCAATAAATTTAACCAAAAAGCACTAATAATGATCATACAAGATAAAGTAGTAAGGCGTACCCGACGCTTCATCAAAATAATTCATGAGTCTAGCAGTAAGGCGCATCCGACGCTTCATCAAAATAATTCATGAGTCTAGCAGTAAGGCGCCCCCGACGCTTTATCAAAATAATTCATGAGTCTAGCTACACAAAATGTTGAGATAGTACCGAGAGTCAATAGAACATAACCGTAGTCAGCTGCAGTCTGATTTAATTACAATTATGTAAAAGAAAACTAATGTCCAGATCAACCGGCTAACAGGTGCCGACGGCTAAACGCCAAGTACAAAAGTAATAATACTAGAGTAGTGGAGAAGAAACCTACTCAAGTCCTCCGCTAGCCATGCTCCTAGTATGCACCAATGATGTCAGGAAGGAAGGTTGGAACCTCAGGCTCTGCTACGTGATCTGGCCAAACAAAATCAACAGGGACAGGTCCCGAATAGCAAGTACCACAAGGGAGCACAAAAGAGTGAGATAAAACCCAAGCATAAATACATAATAAAGCTTGGCACACAAGTTATAGGGTGACGAAGCATCATCGAGTCCATACGGCACCCTTACAACCAAACTAGGACAAACGGTGCCAATATTGACTCGAGATGAGATGCCACTTATAATTATGGTCAAGTGAAGGGCTTCTGATCGCAACTTTAGTCCATAGCCTATCGCAGCACAATAGTCCAACCCAACAACCAAACAAGGACATGGGTTAGACCACGCACCATGATAGTCCATATTCCTCAATTACTAACATAAGAAACATATCACAAGCAAGTCGATTTACAAGCGGCCAATCAATCCTACGACTTTCTATGATTAGTCTGGATTAAACCAGTAATGCATATAATATAGGAATCCTCAGATCGTGCCGTATCTGTAAAACCCCTAAATTTTCACTAAGATTTTAAAAATTTTATTTGGTATTGATTTTTTTGTTTTCGAATTTGAACGTCGTGCGCGAAATTTCGTCGAGTACGAATATGTACGAGATATGTATTTTTTTGAAAACGCTTTATTTATAGATTTTAGAAAAACATTTCATTTCAATATTATTATAGTAAATATTTTATTTTTGTTTGAAAAGAAATTTTCGTCACACTAGTGGCAATTTTATTTAATTATACCGATTTCAAATATATATATATATATATATATATATATATATATATATATATATATATATATATATATATATATATATATATATATACACATACATAGATATTTTAGTTGAATGCGAAGTACACGAAAATTGATTCGTGTAGACGATTTAAATTTTCAAAAATTATTTTATCTTAATTTTACTACAAAAGGTATTTTGAAATATTATACATAATTTAGACATTTTAATTATTTATTTTACAAAGGATAATTCCAAATATTTTCTATCAATATTTAAAAATATTATTGTGATTTTCGAAATTAATTATTATTATAATATTAGTGTCCATAAAAATATATTTTTAAATGTTGTTTGATTGATATTTAGATAAATTATTATGATTTAAAAATATGGATGTATTTTATGGATAAAGATTTACCTAGATTTAAATTGATTCGAAATTTGATTGAAATTGTTTTAAAACTATTTAAATTAATATGGTATTTATCTATTTGGGTTTTAAATAAATCCTAATCTTTATCCAACTGGAAATTTCCACATCCTATAAATAGGCAGGTACTCCTCCATAAATTCCTCACATCTACCAAATTTCCACCAGATGATGTGCATCATGTCCGTGCCCATTCTTTTCCCCTTCTACTATTTTTCTTTTGTACATATACACTTTTTACTCCGTGTCCGACAACCCCGGACACCGACACTTTTTCGTATCACGCAAGACACAATCCCCGACACGACCCAACCCTAAATTCCTAACCTAACCCAGTCGTCACCCTCGCCTCATCGACGTCGTCTCCCTTCTTCTCCCCGTCTCCACCCAAACACCCTCCTGACCACAAATCGCCACCAACCCGGCCACCTATCCGATCAAGAGCCGAACCACCACGACATAACTCGTCCCCCGGCCATCCACCACAACCACCATGGGCAACTGCTGCCAGCATCCCGGCCACCCTATTACCTCAGCCCCTTCATCATCGCCACCATTCCCGCACAACCGACGACCATCACATGGCCGTCAACACCCCGACTGTACATACATCTGTTCCGGCGACCCAAATCTCGTACCACCCCACCGCCTATACAGCCATAACCGAATACCACCTCATCCCCAAAATTTGCCACCGCCACCACGACCATCTCCGGTGCCACCACCAAAAGCCAAAAACCCTAAATTAAAAACACCACCACCACTACTAACCTGACCACCGCCTCCGCGGAGTGCCCCACCGCGCGTCCGCTCGACGCCCAGCCTCCGCGGTACGCTCTTTGCCGCCAAGTAGCCGCCGTGACGATGCCCCGAACCGCGAGTGCCAGAGCTCAAGACCGACCCTCTCTCCCGGAAACCCTCTTCCGCGCTCACCCCTCTCCGCCCGGCACCGGCGAGCACCGCCACCGCGACAGCCGCGTGCGCCGAGCCCCAAACGCCGCTGTCTTCTCCGCTCTCCTCCTTCCCTCTTCATCTTCGCCCCTTCCGCCCCAGCTTCTCCACCGCAGGCCGCATTCCGGTGAACCACCTCCGCGCGTCCCTCCGCCGAGTTCTCTTCCGCCTACGCCACCGCCCCGAGCTCGTCCGTCTCCCTCCGCCTCTTCTACTCCGCCCATCAGCCCTCCGCCACGGCCGGCGCATCCCCGCCGCGCAGCTCCCACGTCGATCCCCTTCCTCCGCCGCAGTGCAGCGCAGTGCCGCGCTCGGCCACGACCGGCGACTTTCCTCTGCTCCCTCGCCGAACCCCTCTCCGTGGCGCCGCCCTTGCTGCGTGTCCCTCCGCCGACCTGAGCCTCTCCTTTCCGACCCCCCTCTCCCTCTCTTTCCTCACTGTAAACGAAAAAAGGGTTTTTTTGTAACTCTCTCTCTCTGACTTTGTCCTTAATTATTTAATTATGTATTTATTTATTTATTTATTTATTTATTTATTTATTTATTCATTTTGTTTGTTTGTGTAAACACTTAGATTTTGTGGAAATACTTGTGATATTAACATCATTATTATTACTATTATTATTATTATTATTAACTTTCTTTGTTTTGTGTTAAGTTTTAGTAGTACAGTATTAGAAAATTAATTACTATAGTAGTTAATATTACAATGTTCTTATGACAGTATTACATATTTAATTTGTTGCTTCTGTGTGGTTTATTACAATATTAGCAATTTTATGGATATTCTATTTATTAATAATATCAATATTGGTAATATTGATATTATATTATTTTGAAATTTGGTATATTCGAATATCATATTGGGGCTTGGCCCTACAAATTTGAAAAATCTAGTTTTAAAGAAAATTTTCTAGATTTTCAGTTAGTTCTCTAAAGATATAAAATATAGTGCTTTTACCTAGAAACCCTATTTTGACAACATAAAGTTTTTAGTCTAAAAGGCAATTTTTGATTTTCAACTATTTATCTAAAGATAAACTTTGAGTAATAAAATGTAGTTCCAAATTATCATATATATTTTTAAGTAGTATATAAAATATTTTCCTAACTAAATTATAGTTTTTAACCTAAAATAATTTTTACTACTTATAAATATTTCGGGACATTAAATTATAGTTTTCAAGGATGGTAAGTATTTTTCTAAAAAGTGGTATATGTATTATTCCCTCAAAATTTCTTTGATCTTCAACTTATCCATGACAAATCCTATCATTCCAATTCTCTTGCCAATTCTGCACTTCCTCATGTCAACCCTTAACCAATCTGACGGTTCTGAACCCGATGGACTAGTCTATGCCGCCATCGTAGGCCCTTGTGTAGTTGTAATACCAAAGTCGATCTTGTGCCACCTTTATTGTACCATGCCAGGCAGCTCACCAGGCGTCGCAACAGGCAAGTATACCTTGCTAATTAACTGTCAAATTATTTATTTTTTGCATTATTTATTTTATTTCATATTGTTAGTTTCCTTTGTTATAAACTGTGCGTCCAAGCCATACTTGGGTGCAAGCGACTCTATTAGTCGTTTTACTTTATTATATGCATGTTAACTTAGTGTTAGCGGACTACCTTCTTGTTGGGGGATATCCTTATATCTCCTTTGGCTGTGACACTCACACTACACGGTTTGAGACATGTTGCTAGGGGCACGACTTATTGACTAGCTATCTCTAAAGTCGTGTGACGGATAGATGATCGTAACTGCTATGACTAGTGTTTTAGAGACTCAAGCAGTTACAAAACTGGACAAGCCATGGACATGTCTTGAACAGTATAGAAAATATTAGGGGAGGACAGTCGCTAGTGCATATGGGAATCCAAACAGGTAAACCACAGTCTCCGGATGGAACTGTGGCAAAATATTTGCAGATACCCTCTGACGTTTTGGACGTTACGGTCAGATACAGATGACTGGATGCCAGTTACGTACACATAGCCTAAAATTCCACCCATGCGCATGAAAGTTGTCCTCTAAATTGCATAATAGGCGGTTAGAATCTCCTTTGCATATTTGTGTCTAGGGTAGTCTTTTATATATTATTTTATTATTCTGACAGTTCATATTAGCTTGTTCTTCCTGTATCTTGCTACGTCCGTCTGAGGACCTAGTTTTTCCCCAGGTGTGTGTTCATGTTTTCCGCAGGTATCCTAGCCAAGGCCGTAGTTGTAGCACCCAGTTTCCCAAATGAGGATAATTTTAAAATTTTGTGTTTATAATTATTTTAATAATGATATTTAATTCATGATATGATTTTTGGTGATTTTAAATCATTTTAAAATTATTTAAATCAATGACTTGTGGTTTTGACGTTTTGCTAGTGAAACCCTATAGACTGTTTGACCTAGAGCCTAACCATGTGAGTATGATATTTTAATGTCATTTTTGGCCTAAGGATATTTTTGCATTTGACCTCTTTGAATTATTTTGATGTTATTTTATTATTTATGATATTGTTTTGGGGTTATTTGAGTCGGGTTCGAATTTCAACTCATTTAATCTCTCATAAAATAATTAGTCTAGTCACTAACTAAAATTAATATCATGTGGACTAAAATTAATATTATGTTATATATTTGTGTTCTTTTGTCTCAAACTACCCAAATCCGTCATGATTTTTATCCACGTTTTTAATTTCAGCCCTAACTTAGAAATGTCATAACTTCTAGCTCAAAGCTCGGTTTAATCTCTCATTTTTTTAAAAGAAGCGTATTGAAGTTAGCTTTCCAAAAACATGTATTAATAGGCCTAATTCTTTCTGTAACTTTCTGGAGAATTATTTGAGTGTCAGCTGTACGAAAGACAAATACGTTCTCGGTGTTTTTGCGATTCCGGGAGTTTCCGGAAACGAAAACGCGATCCGTTTAAAGTTTCGAAAAGCTAACACATAGATCTATAACATACTTTAATCCTAAATTTTAGTTCATGCTGAGATGGTACAGTATTGATTATTAGTAGGAGTTACTATTCGGCATATGCATTTTGTGCACCCTTGTGTGTAATATAATGTTTTATTTGATTTTAAACCCATGTTAATGTATATACATTATGTAATTAAATAGAGAATACAATCATGAGTAAAAGGTTAAATAAATGATGTATGAGGTGTAAGTATCCTATCTAATGTAAGCATGTATAAGTATGGCTTGTAATGAATATGTAGGTTCCATAGTATGTAATGTATGGTGCATATAGTGGTGCAAGAGAATAATGAATGATGAATGAATGCAAGCATGAATGTAATATAATAATAGATATAATGTCTGCAATATACAAGTTAATGAGATGTAATGTTCTATGTTAACACAAATCCTATATTATCTCATGTACCCCCTTACACTATGTTGACACTATCACACTTGACATATTATTCACTTATACTTTGACACTCTTTGATATGTATACACTATGTATGCCCATTTAACCCCCACTTGCCCCTTTGCCATGTTCACATACACACACATAGCCTCTTAAATAAGTATTTATGAATATAGTTAACTTAGCTATGTATGTATATTATATATATGTTAGCATATTGTGTTGTAATATATAAGTTTACATAACCATTTGAAATGCCATGATTATAGACCTAATGTTGAATACCAATATATGCATATGTATATATGTGTAGACATATATAGCTTAAAGTAATAGATTACCTAGTGTATATCCAATGTGAATTCTTGCCTATTTGAGTATTAAATAATTGCATGCTATATAGAGTTGGGTATATGTTGGCTTGTATAGTCTTGTATTGATGTGTGCTTGCTAGGATAGTCTTGGTTAGGCCTAGTAAGACTTACTGGGTTAGGACATGACCTAATTTGACCTAATTTGACTAGTGCAGTTGACCAGAGTTGACCAAGGGTTGACTTTGGCCTAGTTTGACCTAGATTCATGTAGAATGTATTATAGTACTTTATATTACCCTTCTGGACATATTGTGACTTGTGCTGTTCTATTAGGAGCCAGACACCTTGTAACCTGTGTTGCTTTAAATAGGACTCTGTGGCTTCAGTTGGACACCCTATACTTATCAGCTGTTCAGGTTATCGAGGCGAGTACATTCTCTGATCATTTCATATCCTGCTTAGAATTATTTCCTGCAGTAGATTACTTTACTTGTACTGTCACGTTGGTCACACGGATTGGTACTATATGGATCCCTTCTTGAGATGTTATCCTTAGGGAGCATCGGGTACTACATGTTCTGTGCGTTTCACTTACATGGCGTATTATATGCTTCATTGGTTCTTTGATCACTTACGACATATACTCTTATGATCGTAGAGTCTTTCTAGAATCCTTATCCCATTTATGGGACTACTATGTATCACCTTCGGGGTCTATCACCTTTGGGGTCTACCACCTTCGGGGTCTACCACCTTCGGGGTCTTATCACCTTCGGGGTCTACCACCTTCGGGGTCTTATCACCTTCGGGGTCTTATTACCTTCGGGGTCTACCACCCTTCGGGGGCTGTTACATAGCATCATATAACATAACCTGGTTGGATCCTTGTGTATTGATTGGGGGTACGGGGGAGTATAAATAGACATGTGAACAATTTCCAAAGTAGAATAGCCATGTACGCCTCTTTAGTATAGCCATGTACAAATCAAGCCGTTCACATGTCGACTTTGTGCTCTAAATTACTAGTCACTGGTAGCTCTTTACTTATAGTAGATATTTCTATTACAGCTTTCTCTCTCTGTTTACATACTGCACTTCTTTCAGTACCTGTATCTTACTTTACTGCATGATTATATTTTCTAACCTGCTAGGAACTGTTGAGATGTAATGTGCTCGCTCCTGTCCTGACTGGACCTGTTGATAAATTTTACAGATGGCCTGGGATTGCCTGCTAGCCTAGAGGAGACACAGTAG
This sequence comes from Iris pallida, assembly GCA_029216955.1. NCBI lineage: Eukaryota > Viridiplantae > Streptophyta > Magnoliopsida > Asparagales > Iridaceae > Iris > Iris pallida. Next base: position 4,698,897 of record JANAVB010041020.1, read on the forward strand.
GGGTTGTTTAGGTAGTTATTTCATTTTGTCTGGAGTTGTATTTACTTTGTGGATTACTGTATCTGTATTTGAGTTTTGAGATGTATTTCCGGGTTTATGTATCGTAGACACTTAGACTTCTATCTCCTGTATCTCTTTTGGATTTCAAATTTTATCTATCTTTATCATGCTCTACCTTAGATGTGATTGAGACTGTATCTGCTATGTCACCCCCATTCGGGGAGTATAACTGCTTAGTCTTATACTGTTAGATGCATTGAGACCTAGGACAGCGTTCTACCGCCGATACTGCGGCGTAGGCTGGGCGTTGTTACGTTCTCGTGCCCTAACTCTAGGGCGCGGGTCGTGACACGTTTTTAGTGGTAGGTGTAGCACCCAGTTTCCCAAATGAGGGTAATTTTGAAATTTCGTATTTATAATTATTTTAATAATGATATTTAATTCATGATATGATTTTTGGTGATTTTAAATCATTTTAAAATTATTTAAATCAATGACTTGTGGTTTTGACGTTTTGCTAGTGAAACCCTATAGACTGTTTGACCTAGAGCCTAACCATGTGAGTATGATATTTTAATGTCATTTTTGGCCTAAGAATATTTTTGCATTTGACCTCTTTGAATTATTTTGATGTTATTTTATTATTTATGATATTGTTTTGGGGTTATTTGAGTCGGATTCGAATTTCAACTCATTCCGACTTGTATCGGGGACCCGGGGTAGTTTTGACTCTAGCGAGCCCACACACTAGTTAGGCATGGGCCACCACTAAAAACGTGTCACGACCCGCGCCCTAGAGTTAGGGCACGAGAACGTAACAACGCCCAGCCTACGCCGCAGTATCGGCGGTAGAACGCTGTCCTAGGTCTCAATGCATCTAACAGTATAAGACCAAGCAGTTATACCCCCGGGGGTATAACTGCTTGGTCTTATACTGTTAGATGCATTGAGACCTAGGACAGCGTTCTACCGCCGATACTGCGGCGTAGGCTGGGCGTTGTTACGTTCTCGTGCCCTAACTCTAGGGCGCGGGTCGTGACACGTTTTTAGTGGTGGCCCATGCAGGTCGAGTTTATGTAGTGGTATTCGAACTTGAGTACCACTACAGCCTGCAGTAGGATTAGGATATATTTTGAAGGTACTCAATCACAGTTAGGAACCCTTGAGAGATTCCTGGGACGACCCTTGAGAATCTTATTTTAACTTTGATTTGAAAACTCTCTTTTTCCTTAATTGTTTTATCTTTATTTTATGTTGTTGAATTTGATGGATTATTGTTGAATTTGGGTTTGTATTTATTGATTTTGATGGAAGTTTGTTGAATTTTGAATCTTGACGATTAGCTGTAGCATTCGAGTTTGTATTTATATGATTGAAGGATTTTGTTCATTTTTGAGTTTGATGTTCGTTGATAAATTTGATTTAATTTTTGGGTATTCATTGTTGATTTAATTTAATTTTTGGCAAGATAAAATTATATGGACTAGGTCATCTATGTTATGGAATCTAGTCTTCTATAGTCACATTAGCCAGCATGGTGAGGACATATAGTCTGACTCTGGATATATTTCTCGGGTGTGGGAATTTAAGGTTTTCGCAACCAAGCTAGCGGCACCGCGAAAATGTTAAATACCATGATTCTAGAGATATGTGCATAAGTCAAGGGCTCTGTGATTATCGTAGCCTTGCTTACTAGTATGACGAGGATTTAGAGTACCATGATTGTGGATTGACGCATATGATTATCAGATTGTACCTTAAATATTTTTGAACATGTTTTCTCTACTTTATTTCAGTCCTTCAAAAAAAAGGGAATTATTAATTGTTTTGTTTTGTTTTGCTTCTCATTATTTAGCTTAGGAGTAACTTTAGCTATTTTATAAACCTTTGTGTAACTTCTTCTATGAATTTCTTCTTAATACAATGAATCGATGATTTTGCTAGACTTTACCTTGGATTTGATATTTTAACTCTAGATTTCAAAATGGTTCCTTCTTTTAAACAATTAAGCAAAATAGATTTTATCGTTATTCCCTTCTTACTATTATTTTTGTATTAAATAATAATAAATCGTCTTGATTACACCAATCACCTGTTTTGCAATATTGGTAGGAATCTAATGTTGGTCTTGGTATAGAATCTGATTTTTATATTGGGACATGAGAATATATATATATGAATATATATAGTGGATACTTTCCTGACACTTATGCATGCTACACTTGATTTCCACCTATCTAAATAAATATTAATATGTCGTTGATGTTAAATTTTCAAAACCCCAATATTTCTGGTTTTCTGCTTTTACAGTTTAAATTCGTAAGTTAAATATAAATTTCATGTTATTAGTTATGTTTACATCACTGCACATGTATGTCATACCTAGAGTTTTATTTTTAAAAAAATTGTTGAGTTTTGTGTTTAAATTTGTCAAATCTGAGACTGTGTGCATATTAACCCTTAATACTGGATTTTAAATGTTAGTTCAAATTGTTGTTTTAAATGTAATATTTAGAGATGTGTACATTGTTGTTGTAGGGATATAATGTTAGGTTTCATATTCTTACATGATAGGTTGTGATAAACATTGAGTTGGTTTTGATGTTCAAGTTTCTCCAAAATCCTGAAAACTGAATATATGTTAACATTTTCACATTGATTTCAAATGTTCAATTTCAGATTTAACATGTAATATTGAACTATATGCGTAGATAAATGTATGGATAGTATGTTAGGGTTTCATTTCTATCATGTTAGGATGTATTGGGACCATTGAGATTGGTTGTGATGTTCAAAACCCTAAAATCTGAAACTGTGTTATGTTAATATTGCACTGGTTTAAATGTTAGCATCTTTTCAGATTTTGTATGTAAATGCTGAACTAAAACTGGGTTTAACCTATCAATACTAAGCTATAACCCTGTACAAGGACACACACCCTAACTTAGTATACACTGTCATGTAACCTAATCCTTTTTTTCCTCTATGTTATGATTATATATCTAGATAGATATATATAGAGCTTAGGCATACATGTTATAATATATAAATACATAACTAAGTCTCTACCTTTATATATATATATATATATATGGTTAGCCATGCAAGTTGTGATTAAATAGATTGTATATTGTAGATTGTTAACCCATATGCCATGATTAGTGTAACTTGATAGTTATTGTTTGAAATTCAAATCCTCATATACACTTTCATGTATATTCACGTACACACAAGCCTACTATCTAACCATATGAACACGTCCCCATACACACAATGCTAGCTTTTCCCTCTCTAACGCTCTCTCTCTATATATATTGTGATTGGATTTCAATGCAAGTAATTTTCAATTCCTTAATTTTTAAATTTGATTTTTTGTACCTTTTTTTTAAATAATTGGTAGTTTCCTTTATTTTATTTTGATAATGACCAATTTTTATATAGGATGGTAGACAGCCCTACAACCTTGATGATTGTTGTTCCCTTACCTTCCCAATTAAGACACCCTAGATTGTTTGTGTGTTGATACCATAGTACTGTTTTGACCTAAAATGACCAGTGCACCTAGGTGAGACTTCCAACTGCTACGGTATGCCCTGACCTTGTATACTATTCCTTCAAATTGCATGATTTAGATAAAAAAAAATTTAGACCTTGATTGTTGGGAAATAGGGACGTCATCCCATTAGTATCAGTTGTAGATATATATAGGTTAGTCCTGGATGTGGGGATGTGTGTCTATAAACATATAGCTTATGAGATTTATGAGAGATTATAGTATCAGCCTTGATAGGATGTACTAGTCTTTTGGTGAGTATAAATGTGTTATGAGAGATAGGGGCCTATATGTCTTAGTAATGCATCGTTCCTATGGTAATAGAATGTATTAATAGATGGTTAATAGGAAGATAATAGTTTGAGCATACCTATAGCCTATGATCAGTTCCTTTTCATCCTTAGTTAAGACCACTTTAAAATAGGTCCAGTCCCTTGGATATAGGTTCCAGTCCATATTTTATTGAAGTTCCATTACCGTCGTACAGCAGAGCAGTATTGGAGGTATTCCTAGATTGACACTTTTTAGATGTCCGTTTATTATTCCAGTGTTAGGAAGTGTTACCTTAGATATTGGGTAGGTTAGAGGCTCTAGAAGGAGTACTATCGATCTTAAATTTCGAGGACGAAATTTTTCTAAGGTGGGTAGAGGTGTAGCACCCAGTTTCCCAAATGAGGGTAATTTTGAAATTTTGTGTTTATAATTATTTTAATAATGATATTTAATTCATGATATGATTTTTAGTGATTTTAAATCATTTTAAAATTATTTAAATCAATGACTTGTGGTTTTGACGTTTTGCTAGTGAAACCCTATAGACTGTTTGACCTAGAGCCTAACCATGTGAGTATGATATTTTAATATCATTTTTGGCCTAAGAATATTTTTGCATTTGACCTCTTTGAATTATTTTGATGTTATTTTATTATTTATGATATTGTTTTGGGGTTATTTGAGTCGGGTTCGAATTTCAACTCATTCCGACTTGTATCGGGGACCCGGGGTAGTTTTGACTCTAGCGGGCCCACACACTAATTAGGCATGGGCCACCACTAAAAATGTGTCATGACCCGCGCCCTAAAGTTAGGGCACGAGAACGTAACAACGCCCAGCCTACGCCGCAGTATCGGTAGTAGAACGCTGTCCTAGGTCTCAATGCATCTAACAGTATAAGACTAAGCAGTTATACCCCCCATTCGGGGAGTATAACTGCTTAGTCTTATACTGTTAGATGCATTGAGACCTAGGACAGCGTTCTACCGTCGATACTGCGGCGTAGGCTGGGCGTTATTACGTTCTCGTGCCCTAACTCTAGGACGCGGGTCGTGACAGTAGTCTTCTCCATTCTTCCGAAGACGATTGCGCTTGGTTCGTCTTGCCATTTTTCGATTCATGTACATTTCTTTCATTGAGATAGTTGGTAGTGGACTTTGTCTCCGCCCAACGATTGTATCATAAATATTCGAGTTAATATTTATATTATTATTCTTTTCATTGTGGATGAGATTTAGTTTGTCTTGGATTACTACATTTTACAACTTATGTATACATACAAGGCCTATACTTCGTATGTATACAGCTGGCATGTCTACGTTCCTAGTCCTACGTATTTTGGGACTGGGGCGTTACATGTTTTTGTGGTGGCCCATGCAGGTCAAGATAAATTGTTTGGTTACTTTACCGTACCAAGCAAGCCTGCGTATAGGATTAGAGTCTAGGATCTCATCCACATACTTGACCGCCTTCTCGCTTGACTCCTCGAGTTGCATCTTGCTTGATCCCTTCTATCGTGATTCGTGCCCTTCTTTCGTGCTTGATAAAGATTGATAGGGTAACCCATACTAGGTGGACAAGACCCATTGTTCCATCACCCTACTAGTTTAGCTCTTGTAAGTTGGGTAGAATGCCTCATAACCTAGCATAAGACTTCGTCCTTATGACTCACTATAGTAGATACTAAGTGGATTGCCTAGACTATAAACTTTTAAAGACCATACCTTATTGGTCGACCAAAGCCTTAGATAAGGAGACAATAGGTCGACTGTATAGGCACCAAACAAGACTTAGATTCTTAAGTAGTTCGAACTAATTCTAGTCTCTTTCAATAATAATCTCACGTGTCTATATTTTACCATCTTGACTAAATGTCACTACTATAGCCTAGTTTTGCAAGTTTAACCGTTATCAAACTTGTTCAAGACGTACACATGATATTGAGAGCGCGCTCACTAACATATTGTCTAATCAGAACCGGTGCATGATGGTCTGATCAACCGAGTACACCTTGGTTCGCTTTTATCTATCTACGTGGATGGGGACATAATTAAACTTGTCCTCTAGGATCCCATCCGCGACAGCCTTGGCAATCCTTTTTAAATTACTCTCTCGTCTTTGAACTACATATTGATATTCGAAAACAACTTCTTTGGACTCATATTGGTTCTCATCTTTCACTTATTTAGGCGAAGCCTCGTACCTAATGGATAGGCCCAAGGTATCACCTTTAGCTATCCCCCCCAACTATTGCCAAAATAGTTAGCCACCGACCAACCGATGGGACTATATCCCCATCTCGAGTTACTCGCCCTTTCCATTGACCCTAGATTTATTGTCGTGACCATCATTCACTCCCTAAATTAAATTCGTGATTTACTTCCGTCGTTATCGAAGTCACGATTTTCTAATCCATGTTTTGAACATCGTGATTTGATTGTTCATCATTGATATACCCTTGTACCCTCTCAACCCCCCTACTCATTTTTATTTCGAGGACGAAATTCTTGTAAGTTGGGTAGAATGTAAAACCCCTAAATTTTCACTAAGATTTTAAAATTTTTATTTGGTATTGATTTTTTTGTTTTCGAATTTGAACGTCGCGCGCTAAATTTCGTCGAGTACGAATATGTACGAGATATATTTTTTTTTGAAAACGCTTTATTTATAGATTTTAGAAAAATATTTCATTTCACTATTATTATAGTAAATATTTTATTTTTGTTTGAAAAGAAATTTTCGTCACACTAGTGGCAATTTTATTTAATTGAACTGATTTCAAAATTATATATATATATATATATATATATATATATATATATATATATATATATATATATATATATATATATATATATATTTAATATATATATATATATATATTTTTAATATATATATATATATATATATATACTTTTAATATATATATATATATATATATATATTATATATATATATATAATATATATATATATATAAAATAATATATATATATATATATATATATATATATATATATATATATATATATATATATATATATATATATATATATATATATATATATATATATATATATATTAGATATTTTAGTTGAATGCGAAGTACACGAAAATTGATTCGTGTAGACGATTTAACTTTTCAAAAATTATTTTATCTTAATTTTACTACAAAAGGTATTTTGAAATATTATACATAATTTAGACATTTTAATTATTTATTTTACAAAGGATAATTCCAAATATTTTCTATCAATATTTAAAAATATTATTGTGATTTTCGAAATTAATTATTATTATAATATTAGTGTTCATAAAAATGTATTTTTAAATGTTGTTTCATTGATATTTAGATAAATTATTATGATTTAAAAATATGGATGTATTTTATGGATAAAGATTTACCTAGATTTAAATTGATTCGAAATTTGATTGAAATTGTTTTTAAACTATTTAAATTAATATGGTATTTATCTATTTGGGTTTTAAATAAATCCTAATCTTTATCCAACTGAAAATTCCCACATCCTATAAATAGGCAGGTACTCCTCCATAAATTCCTCACATCTACCAAATTTCCACCAGATGATGTGCATCGTGTCCGTGCCCATTCTTTTCCCCTTCTACTATTTTTCTTTTGTACATATACACTTTTTACTCCGTGTCCGACAACCCCGGACACCGACACTTTCCCGTGTCACGCAAGACACAATCCCCGACACGACCCAACCCTAAATTCCTAACCTAACCCAGTCGTCACCCTCGCCTCATCGACGTCGTCTCCCTTCTTCTCCCCGTCTCCACCCAAACACCCTCCTGACCACAAATCGCCACCAACCCGGCCACCTATCCGATCAAGAGCCGAACCACCATGACATAACTCGTCCCCCGACCATCCACCACAACCACCATGGGCAATCGCTGCCAGCATCCCGGCCACCCCATTACCTCAGCCCCTTCATCATCGTCGCCATTCCCGCACAACCGACGACCATCACATGGCCGTCAACACCCCGACTGTCCGACTGTACATACATCTGTTTCGAAGACCCAAATCTCGTACCACCCCACCGCCTACACAGCCATAACCGAACACCACCTCATCCCCAAAATTTGCCACCGCCACCACGACCATCTCCGGCGCCACCACCAAAAGCCAAAAACCTTAAATTAAAAACACCACCACCACTACTAACCTGACCACCGCCTCCGCGGAGCGCCCCACCGCGCGTCCGCTCGACGCCCAGCCTCCGTGGTGCGCTCCTGGCCGCCAGGTAGCCGCCGTGACGATGCCCCGAACCGCGAGCGCCAGAGCTCGAGACCGACCCTCTCTTCCGGAAACCCTCTTCCGCGCTCATCCCTCTCCGCCCGGCGCCGGCGAGCACCGCCACCGCGACAGCCGCGTGCACCGAGCCCCAAACGTCGATGTCTTCTCCGCTCTCCTCCTTCCCTCTTCATCTCCGCCCCTTCCGCCCCAGCTCCTCCACCGCAGGCCACATTCCGGCGAACCACCTCCGCGCGTCCCTCCGCCGAGTTCTCTTCCGCCTATGCCACCGCCCCGAGCTCATCCGTCTCCCTCCGCCTCTTCTACTCCGCCCATCAGCCCTCCGCCACGGCCGGCGCATCCCCGCCGGACAGCTCCCGCGTCGATCCCCTTCCTCCGCTGCAGCGCAGCGCAGCGCCGCGCTAGGCCACGACCGACGACTTCCCTCTGCTCCCTCGCCGAACCCCTCTCCGTGGCGCCGCCCTTGCCGCGTGTCCCTCCGCCGACCTGAGCCTCTCCTTTCCGACCCCCTCTCCCTCTCTTTCCTCACTGTAAACGAAAAAAGGGTTTTTTTGTAACTCTCTCTCTCTCTCTGACTTTGTCCTTAATTATTTAATTATGTATTTATTTATTTATTTATTTATTCATTTTGTTTGTTTGTGTAAACACTTAGATTTTGTGGAAATACTTGTGATATTAACATCATTATTATTACTATTATTATTATTATTATTATTATTATTTTATTATTATTATTATTAACTTTCTTTGTTTTGTGTTAAGTTTTAGTAGTACAGTATTAGAAAATTAATTACTATAGTAGTTAATATTACAATATTCTTATGACAGTATTACATATTTAATTTGTTGCTTCTGTGTGGTTTATTACAATATTAGCAATTTTATGGATATTCTATTTATTAATAATATCAATATTGGTAATATTGATATTATATTATTTTGAAATTTGGTATATTCGAATATCATATTGGGGCTTGGCCCTACAAATTTGAAAAATCTAGTTTTAAAGAAAATTTTCTAGATTTTCAGTTAGTTCTCTAAAGATATAAAATATAGTTCTTTTACCTAGAAACCCTATTTTGACAACATAAAGTTTTTAGTCTAAAAGGCGATTTTCGATTTTCAACTATTTATCTAAAGATAAACTTTGAGTAATAAAATGTAGTTCCAAATTATCATATATATTTTTAAGTAGTATATAAAATATTTTCCTAACTAAATTATAGTTTTTAACCTAAAACAATTTTTACTACTTATAAATATTTCGGGATATTAAATTATAGTTTTCAAGGATGGTAAGTATTTTTCTAAAAAGTGGTATATGTATTATTCCCTCAAAATTTCTTTGATCTTCAACTTATCCATGACAAATCCTATCATTCCAATTCTCTTGCCAATTTTGCACTTCCTCATGTCAACCCTTAACCAATCTGACGGTTCTGAACCCGATGGACTAGTCTGTGTCGCCATCGTAGGCCCTTGTGTAGTTGTAATACCAAAGTCGATCTTGTGCCACCTTTATTGTACCACGCCAGGCAGCTCACCAGGCGTCGCAACAGGCAAGTATACCTTGCTAATTAACTGTCAAATTATTTATTTTCTGCATTATTTATTTTATTTCATATTGTTAGTTTTCTTTGTTATTATAAACTGCGCGTCCAAGCCATACTTGGGTGCAAGCGACTATATTAGTCGTTTTACTTTATTATATGCATGTTAACTTAGTGTTAGCGGACTACTTTCTTGTTGGAGGATATCCTTATATCTCCTTTAGCTGTGACACTCACACTACACGGTTTGAGACATGTTGCTAGGGGCACGACTTATTGACTAGCTATCTCTAAAGTCGTGTGACGGATAGATGATCGTAACTGCTATGACTAGTGTTTTAGAGACTCAAGCAGTTACAAAACTGGACAAGCCATGGACATGACTTGAACAGTATGGGAAATATTGGGGGAGGACAGTCGCTAGTGCGTATGGGAATCCAAACAGGTAAACCACAGTCTCCGGATAGAACTGTGACGATATATTTGCAGATACCCTCTGACGTTTTGGACGTTACGGCCGGATACAGATGACTGGATGCCAGTTACGTACACATAGCCTAAAATCCCACCCATGCGCATGAAAGTTGTCCTCTAAATTGCACAATAGGCGGTTAGAATCTCCTTTGCATATTTGTGTCTAGGGTAGTCTTTTATATATTATTTTATTATTCTGACAGTTTATATTAGCTTGTTCTTCCTGTATCTTGCTACGTCCGTCTGAGGACCTGGTTTTTCCCCAGGTGTGTGTTCATGTTTTTCGCAGGTATCCTAGCCAAGGCCGTGGTCTTCTCCATTCTTCCGAAAACGATTGCGCTTGGTTCGTCTTGCCATTTTTCGATTCATGTACATTTCTTTCATTGAGATAGTTGGTAGTGGACTTTGTCTCCGCCCAACGATTGTATCATAAATATTCGAGTTGATATTTATATTATTATTTTTTTCATTGTGGATGAGATTTAGTTTGTCTTGGATTACTACATTTTACAGCTTATGTATACATACAAGGCCTGTACTTCGTATGTATACAGTTGGCATGTCTACGTTCCTAGTCCTACGTATTTTGGGACTGGGACGTTACAGTATCCAAGCAGGGATAGCCAATCCATATTTTAATGCGTAGCACATTGATTATGTACCGGTCCCCCGAAAGGCTACCGTACGGAACATATAACACATAACACATAGGAGTCGGATATTGTCATCCACTATAGGTAGATTAAACATTATCCGTGGCGGCCAACATGACACATTAGGACATGGCCTAAGGGTGGCTGGTAACATATGATCTCGGAATTCTGTTCCCTTCCAATGCTTCTACCAATTTAAGTTGCTTAGATTAACCCTATCTTGATCTTATAATTACATGTCGTGGTCACATGGTCATCCTCCTATATGTCGTACCATAGTACGTGTACCCTAAGTATGAATCCACATCGGCTCAAGGAGTCCCAAATCTAGATCCATGCTTAGTGTAATACATCAAACAACAATCAATATACCACGACACTATTACTGACCGATTACCATGACTGTGCTGGAAAGTACGCATATATTGACATATAACACGAATGATCACTTAGCACGCAGTCACACCTCAGTGCACTCATTAAATAGCACCACGGTGCACACTAATATTGTACCTCAATACAAACTTAGAAAAGGTACCAGCACGTATACAGGTAATCAAGTCGGGAACATGGTCAAGTCAGGAAGTCACATGGACCCCTCGTGACATAGAAGTCACATAGGACACGCAAGTCTCAGACATTCATGGCACACTAAGGTCAGGACAAGAAGTCAAGGTCATCCAATTAAAGTAAGACATAAAGATTCTTGAAGCCAAGATAAATATCTACAACTTTTATGTTTTAAGTTTTTCAAGATTTTAGCTACAAAACAGCTCAAACGGACAAAAATAGTCATTCAGGGTGATTCGCGCACTGGTGCGCTGCGTGCGTGGGCAAAACTGCCCACGGTGCACGCAAATACGGTGCACAATTTGCGCACTGCACGCAGACAAAACTACCCATGGTGTACGGTGTACGCAAGCACGACGCGCGGAGCGAGACCAATGAATGGCGTGAGCGCACGACGCACAAAATGCACTGCGTGCGGGAGCAAAACTGCCTACGGCGCACGGAGCGCGCAAGCACGGTATATGGCGCGTGACCAATGAATGGTGCGGGCACGCAGTGCGCAAAATGCACTGCGGGTGGGAGCAAAACTTCCTACGACGCACGGAGCGCGCGAGCACGGTGCGCAGGCGTGCGACCAATAAATGGCGCGGGCGCACGGCACGCAAAATACACTACGTGCGGGAGCAAAACTGTCACGCCCCACTCCCGTAGGAGCGATCGTCCTCGCTAAGGCGTGATGCCGCACGAGCCTAGATTGCGCTCGTGCAAGGCGGGTTCCATAACGGCCGATTTCAGCGGCTGCGACGGGGTCGTCGCACAGAAGTCCCAAGCAGAGACATTGAATGATAGCAGCAAAATTTGAAGTAAAACACAAGTTATTGCAAAACACTCTTTTATTGATATTGAAACAAATGTTACAATGGGGCGCAAGGTCAAGATTACAAGTCTCTCAAGCTCACTCATCTCACATTACAAGTCACTCAGCTCTCTCTCATCTCTCAATACATGTCTCGAGCCAGCGGATGCTTTGGAAGGCGATGTCCATACATTATGTCCCGTATATGTCTTGACTCCACGCGGCCGTCCACTACGAATCGCCAAGGAACTCCATGCCTCGACGCATCCAAGCGAGCTCCGCGCCACGAGCTTCTACCTTTGCCTGCACATAAAAACTATGTGGGTGTCAGTACTCAACTGTACTGGTGGAATGAGCTCCTCGCCCACCCATACAAAACTAACACGTTTGATTTACTTTTTGCAACATAGTCCCTTCTTAATCAATTGTCTTTCTAGTCTTGCCTTAGGATTATTTTAATTAGGACCGACGCCTTGGCCTATTTTGTGTCTCAAGACCATTTCGTGCTTGCAACGCAACATCAACTCAACAACGTTAACCTACCAAGTTATGCTTGTCTTACGGCTTAAAATTAGAGACGCAACTACGCGATAAGACTCCATTCCCGTGTGACCGTGCTATAAGTCCTTGTTGAGGCCGTGCCTCGTAACTCAATAAGACTCAATCATATCGCCGCCTCGCGGCCCTTGCCGTCTTGCGGCCCTTTGTTACTAAATCATCAACTGACCTATCCAACTTGTGAACTAAGTGTCACTCGACCAACTTTGCCTTGCGGTATTTTCTGACTTAAACTCAAGACCACTCAAACCAACTTATGTAACTTATATGCCGACAACTCAAGACTCGACACCACATCTCGTGCCAAAGCACGGTGTCTACGTTGAAACCAAATCTTAGGCCCAACATTGTGTTCTAACTATACACACACATTCAACTCAACTCAATCCAAAGGCACACATGCGGGTTTTCCTCCATGCCGACTCATCTATATGAATTTGGTCACTGACTCCCAGAGCCATCGTGGACTCCTTTAGCTTATTAGGCGGCCGCCCTTGCCAGCGCGAGTAGCGAGCTCCGCTGCAAGACTCTGCGCTAACTTGTGCGGTCATCTAGCACGTGCTAATCCTGCTTCTCAAGAACCGGTCCCCGTCTGCTTGGGTCACCGTTCGAGAAAACTCTACCTTGTCGACAAGTTATCCATGACCATGCAAGACTCGACTCAAACTGACGTCTCACACAGTCATTCTACCTCTAGTGTTATCATCTCTTTCAGGGCCAAGTTCAATACTTCTCAATTCTGAGACCGCCTCGACGACCCGTAGTCGCGAGCATTCTTCTGTCTTGCCTCGACGACCCAGTCGCGAGCATTCTTCTTTCTTGCCCTATCATTTCACTCAACTCAAGAATTGAAATACTTTCTAAACTTAATGAATCAACCGTGGCCCATGCCTTAAAACACTAAGTCCGTGACATCGTGCAACCAACTTGAACTCTATGCGACAACACCGCCCAAGACATACTCTATATGACGGGCTTTGAGACCGTAAGACTATGTTGTTATACCCAGTCGTAAGACTTGTAGGACCGTGCTTGGAATGACTTAGGTCGACCACCATCACTTTGTCTAACTTAATCAAGCCTACAACTTAACCCAAGGGACGAGCAAAGGCTATGTCAAGTCTTGCATCGTAGAAGCGTGCATGCTTTATCGAGCATTTACGCGGGCGACGCCTATGACTTAGGCTACGTTCATAGCTTCGTCTACTCAACCAACTTTCCTTCTCCCAAGCCACGGGACGAAGGATCGGGTGTCATTTTCAAAGCACGCCGTGCACAAACTCTAAGCCAACTGTTGGACCTTTCTATATTCTAACTCAATTCGACCTGTCGGGATTATTCCCTTGTCTATGTGGATTCGTCTCTTTATTATCAAGCCTACTTGTGCAAGTTAAAAACATGCGATTTATTATGTGAAGGCTAAGATGAGACAAGTTCACTGAAACTACCCCACCTGAGCGATGTCTTCGAGTCGTCGTTGTAAGGCTAAGTTCGAACGCTGTAGGCGTTCCTATTCCTCCGATTGACTGAGCGGGACGGGGCACTACATCATACACTACTCAGAAAAGGTTTCGTCCTCGAAACTAACTGAGTATACTTATTGACTTATCACATTACTCAACATTCAAGAATTGAAACACTTTCCAAACTTAATGAATCAACCGTGGCCCGTGCCTTAAAACACTAAGTCCGTGACATCATGCAACCAACTTGAACTCTATGCGACACCACCGCCCAAGACATACTCAGACACCAATGCCTCAGAATGTGACGAAGAAGATGTCCCTTGAGATTTCTTCTACATCTTCTTATTCAACAACCATCTAGAGTAGAAGTATTATGGATACTCGTACGATTTTTCACAAGCTTGATAGTGTACTCAACAACCATAGTCTGTGTATCTTATCATGAAATTTGACATTCATCGCTGCTGCCAAATGATCAACTACCCCTGAAACATATTAACATTATATATAATCGAAGTATCATCTTTGTACCTCGGATCTATCATATATGGATAAAAAACAACTCGTTGATGCTTTTCTTCTTAGCATATAAGGAGTCATTGCTTTCTCTATGCTTGCGATGTGATTGTAAACATTATCATCTACAAACTGTCGAATGTATTCGCAGACATGTCGATGCTCGAACGCCTAATCCTCCTTTGGTTTATCCTTGGACATCTCGGAAAAAAAACATTGGTAGATGCATCTTCTTGACGTACAACAAAATTTTGGTTTTGTAAATGAAACTTTCACGTTTGGGATTTGGTTTTGTAAACCAAAAATAATTATGACACATATAATGAAAACCATATTTTGTACATTAAAATTACCAAACAATCATATGTTGTAACTTATGAATGTATCGTGTTCAATAGATCATTTCACATCCTAATTTTATATTTAAAATTTCATTCATATCTAATATCCCTTAAGATGGTCTAATATAATCAAAATGAGAATTAAAATTATAATGTAATATAATCCATAATTTAGATTGTAAATATAAAATATTTATGTCCACAATTTCAATTTCAATTAAGTTCAATTTTATATAAAATTTAAAAATTAACAAAATTTAAAATATTATTTAATTTAATTTAAAATAATCTTATTTTAAGAAAGGAATGGAAAAATAAGATAGAAATGTTAAGTACACGAGAGAAAAAATAATAGTTCAGATTTTTTTTCTCCTATGTTAAAAACAAGACAATTCCTCCCTTTTTTCAAAAGAAGACAATTTTTTATTTGGTTTTGTCATAACAAAACCAAAATCGAATCCTAAATAGTTCTTGACAATCATAATCTTATTAGCATATTTGAATAGTCAACCATCATCTCATGACTCAAACTTAAGTCGAATATTTTCATGATCAAAACACTAATTTTTGAATATTTCTAAATCATGAAGTCTAATTAACCCAATTTAAAAGAAAGTTTTGGCCAAAAAAAAGTCAGTTGTGGGTTATCAAAAACTATGTCCACCAGCACCATTAAAGTATATATGCTTCAAGCTTATTCTAAATAAAGGCAAATATTAAGGGCATTACAAAAATTATTAGGGGCAACGTACTTTTGGCAGTCTTGTACATATCCTGACAGTCCTGGATATGCACATAACTGTCAAATTTTGGTATTCCCATTTTTTCCAGTAATGTCAATATTTTGACACTTCTGGATATAGGAGTCTTAGGGTTGTCAAAAATGTATTATCCAAGACTTCGTAGCCAGGACATGTACATGACTGCCAAATTTTGGTATTCCTTTTTTTTCAGTACTGTTAATATTTTGACACTTTTGGATATAGGAGTCTTAGAGTTGTCAAAAATGTATTATCCTAAACCCGTGCCCTTAACATTTGTCTAAATAAACAAAAAGGATACGTAAATTGCAAAATTTACTAGAGAGAGATGGACACCCCCATGCTATCATCATGTACATGGGTGCATGATGATATCATCATGTACATGGGAGGGTGTCTACTTGTCACCCCCCCATGCTATCATCATGTACATGGGTGCATGATGATAGCATGTGGGGGGGGGGGTGACAAGTAGACACCCTCCATAGGGTGGCACCTCACCTCCCTCATCCTCTCTCTCTCTCTCTCTCTCTCTCTCTCTCTCTCTATATATATATATATATATATATATATATATATATATATATATATATATATATATATATATATATATATATATGAGAACTATCAAAAGTTCCCCTTAGAAAACCCCCTAAAAATATTTCTCACTCTCAGCCGTCCATTTAATGTTAATATTAATGTTAATGTTAATTAATTTTAATTTTTATTTTTATATTAATGTTAATGTTAATATTAATGTTAATTTTAATTTTAATGTTAATATTAATATTAATGTTAACGTTAATATTAATGTTAATATTAATGTTAATATATATGGAAGCGGATTAAAAGTTCCCCTTAGAAAGCCCCCTAAAAATCTCCCTCACTCTCGGCCGTAATTTAATGTTAATATTAATATTAATATTAATGTTAATGTTAATATTAACATTAAATACTAAAATTAACATTAAACTTAACATTAAAATTAATATTAACCTTAACATTAACATTAATATTAACATTAACATTAACATTAATATAAAAATAAAAATAAAAATTAATATTAACATTAATATTAACATTAATATTAATGTTAATATTAATATTAACATTAATATTAACATTAAATTACGGCCGAGAGTGAGGGAGGTTTTTAGGAGGTTTTCTTAAGGGGGCTTTTGATCCGCTCCCTATATATATATATATATATATATATATATATATATATATATATATATATATATATATATAAAATGAAATATATATATAACGAAAAATATATATATAATGAAATAATAAACACTCTCGACAAAACCACTCCTTCCAGTAATTCCACACTTACTAAATCTCAAGATCTCTCGATCTCCATTCTCCTCCTCCTCCTCGTCGTCTCCGGCTACCTCCGCCGGGATCTCCTCTCCGGTGGTAAAATACGACGACTGCTCCTCCTCTGCGTCCTAGGTCATCTCCTTCCCTTTCTTGCTCTTCTACCAATTGCTTTGTAGATTGCAATCGGAAAAACCCTAATAGTGGAGCTTAGATCTCCAGATTCAATTTCACTGAAGGAAACAAACTGCAGAAGAAGAATTGTTTCGTCTGTGTCCTGTTTTGTCGAACGCGGATCGGACACGACAAAACACCAGGACACGCCAGAACAATACTGTCTGTGTCCCCATATTCGTACCATCTTCATGTCTGTGCACTATAGATCTCGTGGTACACTCATAAAATCTCCTTAGAATTGCATTTAGAGGGGTTTTTTTATTTCACAGAAAAGGAAAAAAAAATGACGAGAGAGAATTTCAAATGTATTAAAGAGTTGTTTTTTGTTTTGGTATATTTGTGTAAAAGTATTGTATATGCCAAAACCCAAAAGTACTTATCAATATAGCTATTAGAATATACTACTATTCAATTTCTATAATTTTAATAAAACATTATATCAAAATGGATCATGATTAAGAAAACCTGCCACTTTTGCTCAATCATTAAGCCGCTAGGAAGAATTCGAAAGTAGGTTCTGGGCTGTCCACATTTTAGAGAGGCATTGACACTCCAAAATAACCCTCGGCACACCAAAATCAGTATCGTTATCTGTGTCCGTGCAACATACATATTAAGCGATATCATAGTTTGTGTTAAGTGTTATATTAGAGTTATTAGTTGTTGAGCTTTAGTCACACATTGCTTAGAGTAATAGGAGAGGAGGCTAGCCTCTCCTATATATGTGTAGTCTCTCTTCAATAAAGAAATCATCTATTTTATTCCATTCTACATGGTATCAGAGCCATAGAAGGAAGAAAAAAAAATTTCACAACAAAAAAAAAAAAAAAAAAAAAAATCCCCCCCCTTCGCCGACCCCCCCTGCTGCCTCCCCTTCGCCGACCCCCCCCCCCCCCCCCCCTTTCCACAACAAAAAAATTTCTCCCCCTTCGCCGACCCCCCTGCTGCCCCCCCTCTTGTAATCCAGCCCCCCCTGTTCCGATCTGCTGTGCAGACCTCCGGTTCCCTCCTCCTTCCCGGATCTGTTGTGCAGACACCCGGCTCTCCCACACTCTGGATCTGCGGCGCAGACACCCGGCTCCCCCACACCCCGGATCTGCTATGCAGACACCCGGATCCCCCCCACGTCCCGGATCTGCTGTGCAGACACCCGGATCACCCACGATGGCTCAAAACCCTAACATTTTCCATCAGCCACCACACACCCTCCGAACCCTAGTTTAAAAAAAAAGAAAAAAAAAGAAGAAAAAAAAGTCAGTGGTCCAATGCTTTATTCCTAGATTAAGCCGTTTGGACTTAACAAATGATTTTTCTACCCTAATCTTCACATCCAAATCTACACAGAATGATCGTATTTTCTACTGTGTCCTGACGTGTTTACTTTCTATGTGCGCAACGGTGTTGACCACGTTTATAGCACATTCGTAAAGTTGGTGTGATTTTTGGGGTTGGAAAGAACTCGCGACGGTTGCTTCCATTTCAGGATGACAGATTCGAAGGCAGATGATGGTAACGGTGTCAGCAACACGACGAGCACTGGCACGACGATCTCTTCGACTCGACTTGTCGACCGTCGATTGGACGGTCCAGATGGTTACTCAACATGGCGGAAGAAAGTTAGAAAACAGTTCGTGGGATGCGGCTATCTAAACATTTGACTGACAGCCCTCCGGCAACGACTGATCCCACATTTGAACAGTGGGAGACGGATGATAGTCGACTGTTTACACAGTTGATGAACTCCATGGAACCGTCCGTCGAGGACATGGTTCAAAACACGGACACGGTCAAGGAGTTATGGGAGGTCCTAGCAACGACGTTTGATGGAAAACGCGACTTGTCTCGCATATACGACTCGGTTGTTGGCGTTTACCGAGCAACTCAAGGAGACAAGTCTCATAAGGACCACTTTCGATCCTTCAAGGCTATGGTGGATGAAATTGATCGTGTTCTTCCTCTGACGTCGGATATCAATGAAGCCCGGACTCAACGCGAGCAGATTCATGTTATGGCATATCTTGCATCTCTCCGTCCTGATGCGGACTCAGCTCGATCCCAGATCATTGCTGGATCTGATGTTCCATCTTTGATGGAGGCCCACTTCCGTGTTCTTCGGGCCGCAAAGGTGGTTGAGACCACTCCGGGAGATACTCCTGCTGATCGATCTGCCCTTGGTAGCGCTGTTCGTCGTGACGTTCGTGGTGGACGTGGTGGACGACGAGGTGGTCGGACTTATGGTCGCGATGGCGGACGCGGCAATGGTGGTCGTGATGGGGGACGACTGCGAACATGCTTCCACTGTGGCCAACAGGGACATTTCCAGTGGCAGTGCCCTAAAGCTCCTGTTGCCAATATTACTTCGGATGCTACTGATAATAGCGTTCGTTCGATTCAGATGAGTGACGATTCTTACGCGAAATTTCTTGAGTTCCAGGCTCAACGTTGTGGTGAAGCATCAACGTCTGGTTCCACAGCCAGATATTCTACAGCATGCATAGTAAAACTCAAGCAGTGGGTAATTGACTTTGGTGCATCCTCACACATGACTGGTGACGCAGGTATGATACATGATTATGTACCTGTCCGTCGTGCTTCTGGCATTACTGTTGCCAATGGCGGTTCTCTGGCAGTCCGCGGCCGTGGAAGTGCCACTCTTTCTCCCGGACTGTCAGTTACCTCTGTTCTACTTACTCCTGGGAACCCGTTCAATTTACTTTCTATCAGTCAACTTGTGAACTTCATTGTTCGGTAACCTTTTTTTCCTGATAATTATGTTTTTCAGGACCTGACAACTGGAAAGACTATTAGTAAGGGACATGTGGCTGGAGGCTTGTACCTGTTTGACGCAACTCCTTCTGTTGTTTGTGCAAGCATGAAACTTGATCCGGTCGAGTTACATTGTCGGTTAGGTCATCCGTCGTCTCCAGTTCTCCAGAAAATGTACCCATCTTTAGCTATTCCCTCTTCTTTTCATTGTGAGCCATATAGTTTAGCTAAGCATCATCGGGTTTCTTATCCGGTGAGTCCAAATAATCTTGCAACCGCTCCTTTTGAGTTGGTGCATTCTGATATATGGGGACCTTGTCCGACTGAATCTGTAATGGGTTTTAAGTACTTTGTCACGTTTGTCGATGATTACTCACGTGTCACTTTTATTTATTTAATGAAAAGTCGCGCTGAATTATTTAACATCTGGTGTAACTTTCATGCCGAGATAACTACACAATTTGGTCTTCCAATCAAAACCTTTCGGAGTGACAATGGTCGTGAGTATTTATCTCGTGATCTTGATAAACATCTGTCCAGCAACGACATCATCCACCAAACCTTTTGTGCGTACAAACCACAACAAAATGGTGTAGCCGAACGCAAGAATCGTCATTTATTGGAAACAACACGTGCTCTTATGTTTCAAGCACGTACTCCCAAGAGATTTTGGTCGAATGCGGTCCTTACAGCTTGTTATCTTATTAATCGCATGCCGTCGTCAGTTCTCCATGGTAGCACTCTCTTCTCTAGGCTCTTTCCTGGAAGAGAGCCGTTTCCTCTGCCTCTCCGCATCTTTGGTTGCTTATGCTATGTTCGGGATACCCGAGCAACCCTTTCTAAATTGGATCCTAAGGCTATACAATGTATTTTTCTTGGGTATCCTAAATATCAGAAAGGGTATCGATGTTTCTCTCCTGTCTTAAAGCGATATTTTTCACTCGGGATGTTACCTTTGTTGAAACAAAATTTCCTTCGTTCCCCCAATCAACAGGTCCGGCTCCCCTGATCTATCCCGAAGAAGATTTTTTGTTGTTTCCTCCTCAAACACAACCTCCCGTACGGGTGCCCTCCCTTACCGAGCCGGTCGCCCACGATAATGGTCCACATACACCGATTCAGCCATTAACGACATCAACCACAGAATCTTCCTCCTCTGGTTCCACCAGCAGCTCCGGCTCCAGTGAGTTGCCTCCATCTGTCCCTCCAGCAGCTCCACCAATTCCGCCAGCAGCTCTGGCGATTCCGCCTCCAGAACGTCCTCGTCGTGCATGTCGAGATCATCCCTTGTATGTTAACAACTACAAAGGACTTACCAGTCACACTCAGTCTCTGGTAGCTACTATTGATGGGATTCAGATCCCCAAGACCGCTGAGGAGAGTCTCCGACATCCTGGTTGGCATGCTGCTATGCACGAGGAGATGAAGGCTCTCCAGGAGAATCATACCTGGGACTTAGTCGATCTACCTCATGGTAAACAGGCAGTCGGCTGCAAATGAGTGTTCACGATTAAGGTAAAACCGGATGGCACTCTTGACCGATTGAAAGCTCGTCTGGTGGCCAAAGGTTACTCTCAAACCTATGGTGAGGATTACTTCGAGACTTTTTCTCCTGTAGCCAAAATGACGTCCGTTTGTGTCCTCATGGCCTTGGTCATTCGCTATGACTGGCCTTTACTTCAACTCGATATAAAGAATGCTTTCCTCCACGGGGATTTTGATGAAGAAGTATATGTGATGCAACCTTCCGGGTTCGTTGCAAGGGAGGGTAAGGTGTGTCGTCTAAGGAAGGCCCTCTATGGCCTGAAACAATCACCTCGTGCATGGTTTGGTAGATTTACACAGGTGGTTACTCAATTTGGAATGTGTCAGTCGAAGAAGGACCATTCAATCTTCTATCGACACACATCTGCTGGAAGAATACTTCTTGGTGTCTACGTTGATGATATTGTAATCACGGGAGATGACAGCCAGGGTATTGCAAGTCTCAAGAAGTTTCTTGGAGAACAATTTCAAACCAAGGATATGGGATCCTTGAACTATTTCTTGGGCATTGAAGTCACACGGGGTAAGCGGGACATTGTAATGTCTCAAAGAAAATATGTACTGGATATACTAAATGATGCAGGCATGATGCAAGCAAAGGGAGCAAACTCACCTATGGATCCAGGGGCAAAATTACTCCCAGACGAAGGGGTCCTGATGACCAATCCAGATCAGTATCGTCGAGTGGTTGGAAAACTCAACTACTTGGCAGTCATGACGCGTTCGGATATTTCTTTTGCAGTAAGCGTCGCAAGTAGATTCATGGCTTCTCCAAGAGTTCCACACTGGCAGGCAGTTCTCAGAATTTTGTGTTATCTAGTAAAGAATCCAGGAAAAGGAATTCGAATGGAGAATAATGGACACACTCGCATTGAGGGTTTTACTGATGCTGACTGGGGGACAAGTTTGACAGATAGACGGTCTACATCTGGCTACTCAGTATTTGTTGGCGGAAATCTAGTATCATGGAAAAGCAAGAAACAAAGTGTGATAGTACGCTCAAGCTCAGAAGCAGAATATCGAGCTATTGCTCATGGCACCAGGGGCGGATCCAAGTAGAGGGTGGGGTGGGCTGGAGCCCACCCCAAAAAAAAAATTCCTTCTTTTTTCTATATATATATATATATTTTTTCTGATTTTTTTGTGAGAGTTAGCCTACACCCAGCCCACCCCAAGCTGCTCTAGTCCACCCTAGTATACATTTCTGGATCCGCCCCTGCATGGCATGTCAGAGATATTATATATGAAGCATCTCCTACAAGAACTGGGAGAAGACGCAGGATCTCAAGTGGCAGACCTATGGTGTGATAACCAATCTGCTATTCACATTGCCACCAATCCAGTATTTAATGAACGGACGAAGCATATTGAATTGACAATCATTTTGTTCGTGATGAATATACAAAAGGAGTGATAAAGTTTCAACATGTGCGGACCGGCGACCAGATAGCTGATATCTTCACAAAGCCTCTTCTGGGTCCCCGGGTTCAATTTTTATGTAACAAGCTGGACATGATTGACATCTATGCTCCAGCTTGAGGGAGGGTGTTAAGTGTTATATTAGAGTTATTAGTTGTTGGGCTTTAGTCCCACATTGCTTAGAGTAATAGGAGAGGAGGCTAGCCTCTCCTATATATATGTGTAGTCTCTCTTCAATAAAGAAATCATCTATTTTATTCCATTCTACAGTTTGTAAATATTGTCAGCCGATATTTTTTTTTTTATCATACCTATTCTTGGACGCATGTTTCAATCCGCTTCCCTTCAACCCCCCACACACACCACAGGTTTGCATGATAAAAATGTTATGTAAAAAAGTGAGATTATTACATCTATTATTAGTAATCTCATCGGCTAATTGTCCATTTATTAATTATACATTGGAAATATCTGATCTGATCGGTGTTATGAGAAAATGAACGATTCTGCTGTCAATTCTTTTGAGAGAAAAGGATGGGATCAAGGACTTCTTTTGTTAATTATGTGCTTTCCTGTTCCTTTGCAACTAAGACTAAAAACTATAAGGCTATGTAAGATGCATGATTAAACAACCAAATGAATAAAAATGTACACTAAACAATACTGATTTTCTTTAATAAAACTAGGCTGGGTCTCCTTGATCCCATCCTTTGCCTAAAAAATACAAAAAAAAGTGTATTTCAATGAAAATAGTTTGCCTTTGCATGAAGCATCATGGTGAGGGAAGGCTCAAAATAGATGCTGAGTAGCATGCGGAAATGATTGATTTACTAAAGGTGAATATAATTGACAGAAGACCAACCCAGAAAACGGAATCAAGGGAACAACAAAAAAGTCCCTAAATCGACTATCTAAGAGTCAACTTAAACATCACAAACACCAATTGTCAGTGTCCTAACTTACTCCAAGAACTGTCCCATTATTCTCGTTACTAATATATATTCTTTCTAGTTGCAGTTCTAACTACTAGAATGCCTAGCCCCGGTGGCATCATGACGAGCAAACCCAACTGGAGGCTAAAGTGAGACATTTAAGAATTATATTTATGCATTAACAAGGTTGAGAGTGTAATGTTATGTTGCATGTTATTGATGTGGCAGGTCAATTGTTACTCTAGCATTAACATTACTTACGAGCTCACAGTCAATATTGATTGTTTGGTCAAAAAGAGGTGGAAAATATGAATATAGCGTGACAACGGCAAATTTCTTGGTGAGGAAAATTTTCAATTGAAGATATTTCCTTCATTTTACCTCTGTTATTCCTACTTAGTTGTTCTTAATTGAGGAAATGGTCTGCGAGAAGCAACCCATGTTATTTCAACTAAGACATAATAAGTTATGAAAGTCAACTAAAAATATGTACATTTGTGCATATGACTGTCTACTCTCATCCTTTCTATTAGGTGGAAGCTTTAAAATGTGCATTGTCACTTGCTGCCCTTAGCAGAATATGGCGAAATGAAGGTGTCACAGAAGATAACAGGTTACTCCTTGTTGCTAATTATTTTCATCTTTGTTCTTAACTATATCCACTTGCTCAACAGTGAAATGTGTTCATTCTGTACAAAACTCACTTGTATTTTAACACCTCGTCTTATCTTCAAACTATATAGACGGAACTAATTTATTTTAAATAGTGTTAAAATGATCAGTATCTTATTCAACCTGCCAATAGTCATGAATACCTCAGTCTTCTAAAGTTCTAAATAAGACCGATTTCCTTTTTTGAATTATCATCAGTCTTCGTATGGCCAACTGATGAAGTTGGGATTCAGTTGAACAACCCATTCAGCTTGATGTTTGTGCTTATAATCTAGAAGCATAGTTTTAGATCTACAAACTCCTTAAGAATTCATTCAGAAGTTCATACATAACTTATAAAAGTAGTTTGACTAATGAGGCAAGATAATTTTGATGTTACTACTAACTTTACTAGCATTTATGTTGTCCATATACGCTATAATAAGAACATAGGTTTTCTAAAATTATTTACTAGCTACCTAAGCTTTATTTTTGACAAGAAATAACTCATCAGCATTGTCAAACATCATGTACTTCAACACTAATTTGTGGTTTTCCTTTAATAGTGTCCTTATGTTTGGAACTAAGAAGAACCGCATAGAGTTGGTAATAAAATTCTCTCCCTACCTTTGACCTACAAGGTATTTGTAAAAGCTGCCAACATCTTAATCGCCTACTGAACACTTTCCTAATTGACTCCTTAGTTTGGTGTATTCATTTATCTATTCTTTCATAAATTTGGAATGATGCATTGTTGTGAGGGGCATCAACGTAGTTGACTTTTGCTAAAAGGCTAAAGATTAACAGTAGAATGCCTTGGCGGTCAATCTACATTTCTTGATAAAACAAGAAATATCAATAACTCTTAAGAGAGACAAAATACCAAAATTTGTAGGCATATATGCAGTCTAATGTGGGACATTAATCCCTTTTCCAAGGCATGCACTCCGTTTACCTATTTTCCACCATAGACTCAAAAAGCAGATTCAAAGATGTTGATATATTTTTCTCATGATTAAACTATTTAGCTTGGTCATGAATATGGTCATATGACTTGGTGTGTATGGAAAATTGGTATGCTCCAGTGATTGTTTTTAGGTTTTATGCACATTTGTGATGCTGATGCTGCTAGGATATAAATATTATACTCAACTTCTAACTTCTTTTTAAATTTCTTTTTTATGCATGCTAATATTTTCGTATGGTATGTTAGTTAACTTTAAAATTTTGTTATCCTATCAACACTCAGTGGTCATCATATTGATATATGGGGAGTCGGAAGATACAATTTACAATTGGTTATCCCATTTACACTGTCTGGTCCAAGAATTGATATATGAGTGACTATAGAAGATACAATTGTTTCACAGAAATACTTCAGAAGTCCTCTAATTTTATATATTTTTTCTTTCTCAGGTTGAGTACAACGTTTGATGAAGTTAAAGTTTATCCTATTCCTGCATTACTTTACCTTGTTAAGAACTTATTACAGGTAAGTTATACTCTAACTACTTCTGGTTATGAGAAATCTAATTATTTCCATGGAAGGTATGACCAAACTACTTTCTCATTTTGCCAGTACTACATCTTTACATATGTGGATGCCCCTGCTTACCAGATACTGAAAAACTTAAATATTATCAGCACAGGCGTTTTATACCGCATCATTCTGAAGAGGAAGTAAGATTTAATTTGTGTAATTGAATTTTTGTATAATTTTGTGTTTTACTTTCCTTGGTAACTATCTCCTGATGGATACTGTTAGCTAAAACCACAAGATACACTAGTTTTGTGCAGAGTAGTGTTTCTCATCAATTAAGGTTGTGTTCATAGTAAAGAAGGTGATGGAAGAGCAAAGTCAAGAATGTGTGGTTTCTTTACTTGTACGAAGGGCTTGTTTGGTTGAAAGGAAGTGAAATTTCATGTGGAATTGTAATTCATGAAATTGAAAATTCCAATAACAGTTTCCAAATTTCAACAACCAAATAACAAAAGTAGGCAAATTTCTGGATTCGAGGATCCTGGAAATCCAATTCGTTTGAACCAAACAAGCCAAAATGAAATAAAAGGGAAAAAAGTATGGAAAATTTTGAGACGTATCTTCCAGATATTGAAAATTTTCCACTTGAAGGTAGTAATACAAATGACACCTTTTTTTCTTCTCTTCCAGTCTTCTTTTATGGCTCTTGCAACCAAACAAAATCTTTAAGGAGGTGCTTGGTTGGATGTAAATGGAAATACATGCACCATTTACACCATTTTCAACATTTCGTTTGATGTAAATGGTGGAGTTGGTGCAACAAGTGTTGCATCAACTCTCCGTGTATCCCAACTACTACAATATTTGTTGCAGCATCACTTATGGAAACCGTAAACACCATTTGTATCATTTCCCTCATTCTCTTTGCTTTCAAGCCACAACCAAACAATGGATTTGTATTTACGGCAACAAAAGTTGCAAGCAAGCATCATACAACAGTCTAAACGGTGGATTTGTAAATACCGCAATATCATTTTCATGCAACTAAACAATGCTTTTGCAACATCAGTTTACAGTAACAATTGTTACATGCAACAAAGGTTGCATATGATTTCCATTTACAGACAACCAAAAGCCCCTAATTTTGATGCAATCTAACATGTACCAAGTTATTTAGCTACATTTAGCATTAGATTCTCTTAGCACGTACATGAATAATTGTGTTGGTCATATAGTTGAAAGCCATAGATAGATATCCCTTCTTTCCGTCACTAATTATATTATTAAATAAATGTCTTCCTTGGTACATTTCCCTATAATAAAACCAAAGGACCCTGGTGCTGTAAGGAGAGCAAGCTTCCGAAGTGTACAGAAATTGTATATGCCTCTCATGATTTATTTAGAATACTAGCTGTGCATTAACCTGGTGCATATTCTCTTATACTCTTGCTGATTATTGAAAAGGAAAACTTGACCTCTACCAGTTAAACCTTTTTTATTTGTGTTAAGCTTTTTAGTCACTAGATAGTTGATTAAGCACAGGGTAAAGATTGGATAAATTTACTGGTGCTGCAATTTTTTTCCTTATTAGTGGTAGTAGATTACGTCTTGAGGTGTGTGTGTTGGTGGGTGGGGGGTGGGGGTGGGGGTGGGGGTGGGGGTGTGGGGTATCTGAAATATATTTGAATATTTTGTTGAGTGCTCTTTACTGTCCATCATAATGTTTTTAAATTTTATCCGGTTCCATTCTGTGTGATGTTTTTTTGGATGCTCTTCTCTGTTATACTTTCCCCATAGATGACTGAAGGTCTAAGTTCAATAATCATAAATTCTAATCCTTCAATTTTTGATGCAGGTTAAGTGAAATACAATGGGCAGCTTTTATTCTTCTATGTGCAGGATGCACCACAGCTCAATTGAATCCTTCGTAAGAATAATATATCATCAGTTTCATAAATTACAATATATTATATTTATGAATGCTTAAGATGTTTTTCAAAAATAATATAACTTAGTTGAAATGCAGTAGTTGAATCTCTCTCCGAACATTTGATTGGAGCAAACCATAACTTCCACTACATAAATACATAGGTTTCCTTGCATGTTGACCAACTGATTTTTTTTCTCTATGATTTTACTATTAGCCTTATATGAATTACCTTAATCTCAACTATTATCTGCCGTGCAGTTCTGATCATGTTCTTCAAACTCCATTTCAAGGTTGGATGATGGCCATTGTGAGTATTAATTACC
The DNA here is from genome assembly GCA_029216955.1 of Iris pallida. NCBI lineage: Eukaryota > Viridiplantae > Streptophyta > Magnoliopsida > Asparagales > Iridaceae > Iris > Iris pallida. The sequence goes on from JANAVB010041020.1 coordinate 4,727,241, forward strand.
ATTTACCACATCATTGCATTTGATTCCTTATCTTTATTAGTTCTAATTTTTACAGTTATAACAATAGTACTAGTCTCTATTCTAGGTCATGGCACTTCTAAGTGGCTTTGCTGGGGTTTACACAGAGGTATGTTGTATTTAATTGATGATGACCAATGCATCTTGCTGCTATCGTACAGACTACAGAATGTGACAATTATGTAATTGAATGCTTTAAGTGCAATAATCCTTTAATAGCTCTATACCTGGTCAAGCAAGTTATACCTGTTACCACAGAGCATGATAAGCCATTGAAATGGTGATTAACCCGTCACTATACACGTGATTAGAAAATAATGACTTCTATTGGAATAAATATAATTTATTTAATCCTCAACCCTTTCCGTATATCTAGAGTATTGGTTTAACATGGTATCATAGCCAACCAGGTTCAAATCTCGCCTGGTGTGCAGTTTAAGCGAATTTTGAAAGAGTTAAAATGTTGTGTGAATCCAGCTACCTACCCATAAAATGGGCATTCAAATTGCAGGGGCATATTGGAATAATATAAAAAATATAAACGCTCAACTCTTACCACATGTCACGAACTTAGTGTTTTAGGTTACATTTCGACTCGTGCGGCGTACAAGCTTTCTACTCAAAGACCTATGCCAGCCTTCCCCAAACGTTCAGCTAGATTGCTAAGGCGATAATGAGAACAATGTGGAGCAAAAGAGAGAGATTAGAAGATTAAAATTTCACTATACTAGAGAGAGAGTACAACTTTTGGGTGGAGAGGAACAAATGAGCCTCCCACTTATTTATAAGTCCTCAAAGGACTTACATGAAGCTTCTAGAATCGGCATATTTCAGGGATTATTCTAGAACCTACATATTTATAAGGAAGCTTCTAGTATATTTAGAAAAATCATGAGTCATATAGAAAGATCTTGAGTCTTCAAGATGATTCCACCCTTCCCTAGAAAGATCCTTGGTCTTCCAGAGGATTCCACCATCTTCTAGAGAATTCCGGAAGCTTCCAGCATAACCCCGGTCCGTGGAGAGTTATGCAAGTCCATCTCGGTGGGCACAAAATCTTGGACGTGACACACAGATCTAGAGCATGGTTTAAAGTATCGGCCGATACCGATCCGATACGGCCGATACCGATACGGTTTGGCATGTTCCGATCCGATACCGACCGATACCAAATATTGACCGATGCCGACATTGGGGGTCTTTGTTCTGGTCAATTCGGCAAAGAAAATTAAACAGCATAGGAATAGTCCGATACCGATTCCGATACCGATACCGATATTGTGAACCTAGGTTGAAAGCATAATAAGGTTGTAAAAGCATGTAAAAGAATCCGATACTACCGATAATTATTTGTTTTCCAATACCAAAAAATCCGATACTCCGATCCGAAACTGCCGATACTACCGATATCGCCGATACCAATACTCATAGGAAAAGTCCGATACCGATTCCGATACCGATACTTTGAACCTTGATCTAGAGCTTTGTTGTAGTGGTAGGAACTTCCAACAGATTATTTGTACAATGCTGATGTATAAACGAAACAGAGGTGGGACGGTTTAAGATCATTTAGTGAAAAGGTTAGAGTCCCTGAAGCATACAATTCTTGGTTGTTTAAATTTTGAGATGAGCGATTTGTGGACAAGATAAATCATATATCTTGATAATTTACTTTTGCACTTTGAAGTTGTAGATCATTATGAATAAGTTGGGTGATCTACTTTGTTGGCCCACTTGATTCTATGCATTATCAATATGTGCCATGTTTATATTGTACTCTTATGCATACTCGATTGTCCATGATTTTTACTCATCTTCTAGGCATTTTAAATGCAGGCTATTATAAAAAAACGCCCTTCAAGAAATATCAACGTGCAAAATTTCTGGCTGTATGTCTTTGGAATGGTTTTTAATTTAATCGCAATGTGCGTTCAGGATTTTGACGCAGTCATGAACAAGTAGGTTTTAAATTCTCATCCCTCTAATTTTGTTCTTCCACCTCGCCCATCAAATATCCAAATATTGTTGGTCATCATGGATCCATCTGATATAGATCTTGTCTTGCAGAGGTTTCTTCTATGGCTATTCATTCATCACGCTTTGCATGATTCTTAACCATGCTCTCAGGTTAGTTTTTACACTAGAATTCTCTTGATCAATTCATTTGAATCATGCTCCCAGGTCAACTTTACATCAAGAACTTCTATCAGATATAAATTTTCATCCATCTTTGTGTAATTTTCTCATTCCATTTCTTGGACATGCAGTGGAATTGCTGTATCGATGGTTATGAAATATGCTGATAATATCGTGAAGGTAAAGTATTTTACTTAATCTGTGAAGAAAACTTATAGATTGGATAAGCTGAACTCATGCTCAATTAGCAAATCACTACCTCGTCATTCCGAATTAGTTAGTTGTGGGTCATCTATAATTGACATGGGATATTGACCATCTGGTAAATTTCCTCTGTCCTGATGCGCATAAACTATCCATTCATCCTCATCCAAAAGCAGGCACTTTACCTGATCAGTATCACTCAGTCAATTAGCAACATAAATAACCCATGTGTATTTTACTTGGTTCCAATTTTAACTCTTATCAAAGGTGGCTTCTGATTTAGCATATTAGTAAGAATCTTTAGCATGCAAAATGTAATATGTTTACCATTCTTTAAGGAAAAGTTTTAGAATTTTGTAATTGACCCCATTCCATGAATTTCATCCAAAATCATGTCGAGTAGATATGCGACATATCTACTTTTGACAAAATCTTGGAGCTAAGAAGATAGTGAGCTTTGTAATGTTATAACATTATCTATAAATTTTCAAGAAATACGACGTCTAGTGGGCCCTAGTTTGTTATTTTCCTTGTCATATCTAGATTCAATGCAACAACCATTCCCCAAAAGTCATATGAGAACACACAAGTTTTTTGTTCTATCTTCATTTTTATTTAATCTTGAAATTTCTAACTTTTGATGACCTATCTTTATCGATTTCTTTATACTTGCGAGAAACTTGCGACCCATGAATACCATAGACATGCATGCTCTCTTCTTTTCTGCAGATATCTTACTGCCGTACTACTAAACTTAAGGGAGTGTGGGAAAGCACTCTCCAAAGCTATCATCTTGCAAATATAGTAGAAATATATACGTTTTAGCTTTAGGGATCAAATATTTTACCTCCTCTTTGCATATTGAACCATTTTTTTAATAGTTTTGACAAAAATCTTGATTAGTTGGTTGCATTTTTTTTTTTTTTACACTTGACTTACTTAACACCAAGTATATTATATTTGTCGTGGGACAATGCAGGTGTATTCGACTTCAGTGGCAATGCTTCTAACTGCCATTGTGTCGGTGTTCCTCTTTCATTTCAACCTCTCACTTGCCTTCTTCCTTGGGTCTACGTAAGTACCCAAATCCAACTCTAGACTATTCTTCTTTATATTGCACGCATTTCTTCTGTTTTGAGAAGAATAATGTTTCGGTAAGATGGTATAAACCCAGAATCATACACGAAGTGATGATGGTGTTCATGTTTGCTTTCAGGGTTGTTTCCGTCTCCGTGTACCTTCATTCCATTGGGAAGCCACAGAAATGAGTTTGGAGAGCGAAGAGTGCAAGGAAGCTTGAGTCAAGCTCATACGGCCAGAAAAATGATAGGGTTGAGGAAAGTCGGCGAGACGACAAAATGTACAGCTTAGGAACCTGCAATTCATTCAATTGTCAACCCACATAACTAGTTTGGGAGAAAGTTCAAATTTGGTTTGGTTTTATTCCCCACGTTTATCTTGTATGGGGGCAGCAAATCTAAATCATGTTTTCAGGCCCTTCAAAATGGAGTTGAAGGTCTTTATAGGCTATTTGTTGATAGCAGTTATCTTAGCTATTACATCTCACCAAAACATATTTTGTACCGAATATCATCGAAGCATAATTCCATCTCTCACCATTCCTAGTAGTGATCATTATTTCATTTACAAATACTATGTTTGTTTCACGGAATCATGATATTTGGAAAGGAAAGTAATTCATTTCTTATGTTTGGATGCTAAAGAAAATGTTTGGAAAATGAAACTGATTTCCAAGGGGAAAAAAAATTGGGTGGAAAGTGGTTTCCCCACCCATCTAGCTAGGATTCACATTTCCACTCTAGGGATTTAGTTTCTCTCCCATTATTTTTGGCATTTTTAAACACCGGAAAAGAAAATTGATGGAAATTACAATTTTCTCAAAAAAAAAAACAAGGAATTGATTTTATTTCATTTCCTTTCCCCTACCGAGACAAGGCTTATGTGGTATGTTTTCTCATTTCAGATAAGAAGACGAACATGTGCACATAGGGGGGGTTGGTGTATTTATTTCTGTGCATTATTCACATACTTAAAACAAGGGTCAATATTTAAGTTAATCATATAAAAATTAAAGTCCCTTGATCAATTTATTGCCCCAACTTTTGATACTAGCTAGAAGATCAAAAGTCCCAAATAATTGTACTTGTGAGCTCCTATGTCTCTGGCTTTCCACAAATTAATACAATCCTTATGTCTACTTTGGTTTGCGGTTAGGAAGGAAAGGAAATCATTTCCTTGTTCTTTTCTTTTTTTTTTTTTCTTTTTTTTAAATTGCAATTTTCATCCCTTTTTTTTCGGCGTTTGGAGAGAACAAAGAAACTAAAAGAAAATTTGAATTTTCTAGAGTGGGAAAGTAAATTATTGGTTGGATGGGGAACCACTCCTTCCCTTATTTTCCTTCCTTATGGGAACCATTTTCATTTCCTCACACCTTTCTTTGACATCTAAATATACGAAACGATTGACTTTCATTTCTTTTCTATATTTGGATGTCAAAGGAAAATGTGAGAAAAGGAAAATAATTCTCATAGAGAAGAAAAATAAGGGGGAAGTGCTTCCTCCCATCTAGACCTGTCAATTGGGCCGGGCCGGCCCAGTCCGGCACGAGTCCGACCCAAAAATAGGCCCATGTGTCGGCTCGGTCCGATTAATCGTAGGCCCGGCCCGGCCCAGTATATTGAGTCATGCCGGGCCACGTATATTGGCCCATAATATAGGCCGGGCCCGAAGCCCAAGCCCGACCCGGTCCGGCCGGGCGGAAGTACGACCTGTTGCAACATCCCTGCACAGTATCTTTGATTTGTCCCAAATCCTACCAGCTAACAGCAGTATTGTCACTTTCACAAAGAAAAGAAAAGAAAAATATGTACACAACAAACACTCTGCCCTTCAAATATGATTTGTACCATTGCCTAAAGCAACAATTGCAAGTGGTGGTGGCCTATGTTATTATTATGATGATATAGTATAGTAGTGAATTGAATTGAATTGAAATGAAGTGAATGTTTGAAATGAATTGAATTGAATTGAATTGAATTTCAATTCAATTCATTTCAATATATATTAGTTGCAAGTTGCTGTAACAACATACATGAATGCATCCATATATAAATTCATTAAAATGATGGCCTCCAGTGCGACCGTGCTCCGGCCCGGCTCGACACGACCCGAAGTCCACCGTGCCGTAGGTCATGTGCTGGGCTGGGCTTAAAATTTCTATCCATAGTCCAGTCCGGCCCGTTACAGCTCAAGAGGCTCAGCCCGAGCCCGCCCCGGCCCACTCAAATTCGTGCCGGACCGGCCCGGCCCACTTGACAGCTCTAGTCCCATCCAACCAATGATTCACTTTCCGACCATAGGAAATTTAATTTTACTTCTAATTTTTTTGTCCTCTCCAAACGTCGAAAAAGAAAATTAATCAAAATTATAATTTTCCAAAAAAAAAACATAAAAAATAAAGAATTAATTTCCTTTCATTTCCTTTCCGCGAATCAAACGAGACCTTTAACAATATAATTATAACTGTGTACGTTTTTGTCTCCCTCTCCCTTTAAAAGGCTTTTTCTAAGGACACCGCGTATTTTACTGGGGGCGTCATTTTACTAGGAGACAGTCCAAGTTTGAGGAACTTTTACTGGGGACGTCCCGAAAATTGCTTGGGACTATCCCAAACTTATGATTTTTCCCTCCTCTTTCCTCCTCCGCCTCCAGCCTTCGCCTCCAGCCGCCGCCTCCCTCCTCTCCTCCGCCTCCTCCTCCAGTCCCTCACCGTCCCCATCCACCTGTCCCCGCACCGTCTCCCGCTTCGACGACTACCGCTCGGCCGTCCGCTCCCTCGCCGACTCCGACTCTCGCTGCGCGATCGACGGGAACGAGATGATGCGCTTCCACTGCACACCCGGCGGCGGCGACGAGATCTACGACGCCAGCGTCGTCTTCTCCCCGGTGTGCTCGTCGGGAAGCGGTAGGGCCGCCGGCATCCAGACCTTCGCGCGAGAATTGGGTTCTGGTGCAGCAGCATCTCCAAGGACTGCCAACAAGTTGGCAGTCCAAACATATGTTAGGACTGCTAACTTGCTGGCAGTCCTAGGACTGCCACTAAGTTGGCAGTCCTAACATATGTTAGGACTGTCAACCCGTTGGCAGTCCTAACATATGTTAAGACTGCCAGCAGGGTGGCAGTCCTAACATATGTTAGGACTGCCAACCTGCTGGCAGTCCTAGGACTGATTGCTGGAAATAAATTGGGTAGCCCCAAGTAAAATTTTTTGATGACAAACTTGTAATTTTTTCAAAAAATTTTGGAATAGCCCCAAGTAAATGGTGTGGTGTCCTTAGAAAAAGCCCTTTAAAAATGTCCTCCTCACTCCTCTGCTAGCATTAACCCCTCCTCCTTCCAAGTTATCCCCTCCCTCCTATGGGACTTCCCACAAATTTTCAGGAAAAGTAAAAGGCTGCTTACCAAAATGTGCCCCCATATACCATATAATTTTTTTTTAAAACTCTAAAACTAAGTTAAAAAAAAACATTATTGCCAACAAGATTCAAACTAAAGACCTCTAATATACAGATCTACTATGGTAATCACTACACAAAAAAAAGTTTGTGTTAAAAGTAGCACATGTTACATATTAATTCTATTTTAGATAGAATCATGTTGGTGCCCTTTTAATCTTTGCATTCTGTGCTATCGTCAAGCCTGTCATGAGTCAGAACCGTCTCTAATATTTTCTGAAAGATAATTTGGATATAAAAAATGATCATTTTTTTGTAAGATGATAGCTAATATCACTTTGTGCGTTAACCCTAACAATACTATGGGTAGATCTTTAAGTGGGAATGAATTTTTAAATTAAAAAAGGGGTTATTTAGTAATAGCTAATCAAGATCATACCTCTGCTTCCAGCAATATATATAGGCTTTTTCTAAGGACACTACATTTTTTACTTGGGGGCAGTCCAAGCAGGTGGAGATTTTGCTAGGAGCTGCCCACAATTTGCTTGGAACTAGCCCAAAAATCAGGATTTTTCCCTCTTCTCTTTCCTCCTCCTCCTCCTCCTTCCTCCTCCTTCCTCCAGCGGCGGCGCCACCACCAGTACCAGCAGCCACCGCCTCCTTCCTCCGCCTCCTTCCTCCGTCTGGTGAGTGATTCCCCCCTCCTTCCTCCGCCTCCTTCCTCCTCCTCCGCCTCCTTTCCTTCCTCCTCCTCCTCCATCCTTCCTCCGCCTCCTTCCTCCATCTCCCTCCGCATCCTCCGCCTCCCTCTCCGAGGACTGCTAACTTGTTAGCAGTCCTAACACATGTCAGGACTGCCAACTTGCTGGCAGTCCTAGGACTGTCACTAAGTTGGCAGTCCTAACATAATGTTAGGACTGTCAACTTGTTTGTAGTCCTAGGACTGCCACTAAGTTGGTAGTCCCACTTGCTGAAAAAAAATGGGACTAGCTCCAAGTAAAAAATGGATGACAAACTTGTAATTTTTTTTGAATATTTTTTGGGCTAGCCCTAGTAAAAAGTGTGGTGCCCTTATAAAAAAACAGCTAATTATAAGGGCACAGGTTTTTTTGATCGGGGCTAGCCAGGATTAGGGCTAGCCAGGATTAGGGCTAGCCTGGCTAGCCAGGTTTTGAGGAAATTTTACTCGGGCTGTCCAAAATTTTCATTCAGGGGCTGTCCATACCCCACAGCCCCCCAAACCCGAAAAATTACTCTCATTTCAAATTTTCACTCTCTCTCTTCACAAACCCTAGCTTTCTTCTTCTTCTTCTTCTATCCATCTTCTTCTTCTCCACCATTTCCATTCTCACATCTTCATCAAAATCCTAGTTTTTTTTCTCATCATCATCATCTTCTTCTTCTCCACCATTTCCATCATCACCATCTCCATCAAAACCCTAGTTTCCTTCTCTTTTCCAATTTCGATGGCACCCAAAAAATTAAATAAACCCTAAAATGTATGAAAATAAAGGTTAAATACTTCTTTCCTCACAAAGAATACATGAAAATAAATCCTAAAATGCATATTTCACTCTATTATCAAGATTGAAATAAACCCTAACATGTTTTTTTCATTCGGGAATGTCGACTTTAGGACTGCCAGAAATTGTGCTAGTCCTGAAAGGAACTTGCTGTACAGCAAGTATCTTTCAGGACTGCCTCAATTTCTGGCAGTCCTCAATATGTCTAGGACTGCCATAAATTGTGGCAGTCCTGTTGTAGAGCATGTCCTTTTCAGGACTGCCACAATTCCTGGCAGTCCTCATTACTTCTAGGACTGCCAGGAATTGTGGGACTGCCACAATTCCTGGCAGTCCTCATTATCTTTTATACCTACCACCATTATCTTTTATACCTACCACTTGGATAGCCCTGAGTAATTTTTTCAGTGACAAACTTGTAAATAATGAAAAACTATCACTTGGACAGCCCGATCAAAAAAAGCTGTGCCCTTATAATTAGCCTAAAAAACCTATATATAGCAAGTCAGTCAGCAGTTGATCTGCCATCTAGTCCAAATCAATCGGTTTGGAACAAAATGTCTAACCCCGACTCGCAGCAACCCGCCGCTCTTCCTCCTCCTCCTCCTCCTCCGGTGCAGCACCAGGCGGACGCGGACGAAGAGGACGACAACGTCAGGCAGCTCAACGAGTGCTCCGTCGTCTACTTGTCCCTACAGGCACTACAAACACGCACACACACACACACCCCGCGAGTCTCCTTCTCTCTCTCTAGTTAATTTGCACGACTCGCTGACCCGCTTCTCATGTGTTTGCAGGAATGCCTGAACCAGACCAACAGGAATTGGAAGTCATGCCAGCCAGGTCTGTACATCCTTGCATATTGCTGTTTCGATAACGAAATTTGTCATTTCCAGTTCTAGTGGCAGCAAACATAAAGTAAATATACATCAAAATATTGTCAGATTGAAATCAATACATAGTGCCTTCTTTCGGTATCTCCGGATGCTTATGTTCCGAACTTCCAAACCCAAGCCGATCGAAATTACTCCTCGTCGTACACTTCGGATTATTTCGGGACACGATTCAACATTATTGTCGGATTGTATCTCTTTCCCGGATGAGCCCTCAAAAGGGGGTGACAATGGAGTTGGTTTCCCACATCGGGTAGGAGGTGGGATCATGAGGTAGATAATTGGGATTGGTTCAGGCTTTACATGGGAATTCTCTTTCAAGGCATATGGGCCCAGTCCAATATCGCACCTCATAGGCCAACTCCGGTTCGGATCACACAGCATTCCCAACAATTATTAATCAAGGAAAACTGACAACAATTAAGCGACCTACCCCTACTTTAGTTCCACCTAAGTGTTCCAACGTTCGTGTTCCATACCAAGCGGCGTAACACCGCTTACGTTCTGCCTTCTAGGTGACCTAGGTTGGTATCGGATATAAAAGCACTAGCAAGGTTGTGAAAAATGCTAGACGCTAGTTGGCCGCTTATGATCTAGGCAGTTAAAAAAAAATCCAAAAAAACCTAATGAATTGCAGGAAAAGTCCATAAACCAAAAAACGTGCATAGTATGGCGTTAGGGGGTATGTGGGGTGGGGGTGGGTTGGGGGAGGAACTAGGTGGGCCTAGGCGGACATCGGACGGACACCAGGCGTCGCGGCCGCCTTTTAGAATAGTAAGCACTAGCTAGTAACGTTTTTGTGAATTATGCACATGCAAAGTGCTTGTGTTGATTATCGTTTCCCCACGGCTGACCTTGAATGGTGGATCCACATGGTTATTTTTCATATTTAATAGGTTAGCGCTCTACGTTATTCTTTCATTCTTGATTACGTTGTCCGCATTTCTACGTTCACTAAACAATATTGTGACTGTTGCAGCATCCAAATAAAAAGCAGTACATCGTTGTGAATTGAGATCCTGAATACTCGTGTGATCTTTCTTTCTTTATGACCGCATGCAGTTAATGTCACGCCCCGCTCTCGTAGGAGCGATCGTCCTCGCTAAGGCGTGATGCCGCACGAGCCTAGATTGCGCTCGTGCAAGACGGGTTCCATGACGGCCGATTTCAGCGGCTGCGACGGGGTCGTCGCACAGAAGTCCCAAGCAGAGACATTGAATAATAGCAGCGGAAATTAAGAACAAAACACAAGTCATTCAAAACACTCTTTTATTGATATTGAAACAAAGGTTACAATGGGACGTAAGGCCAAGATTACAAATCTCTCAAGCTCACTCAAGCTCACATTACAAGTCACTCAGCTCTCTCTCATCTCTTAATACATGTCTTGAACCAGCGGATGCTTCGGAAGGTGACGTCTATACATTATGTCCCGTATTAGTCTTGACTCCATGTGGACGCACGCTTCGAATCGCCAAGGGACTCCGTGCCTCGACGCATCCAAGCGAGCTCCGCGCCGCGAGTTTCTACCTGTGCCTGCACATGTAAACTATGTGGGTGTCAGTACTCAACTGTACTGGCGGAGTGAGCTCCTCACTCACCCATACAAAACCAACACGTTCGATTTACTTTGTGCAACATAGTCCATTCTTATCAATTGTCTTTCTAGTCTTGTCTTAGGATCAGTTTTATGACGGACGCCTTGGCATACTTGTGTCTGAGGACCATCCCGTGCTTGCACAATGACGTTAACTCATACTTTGCCTTAGATCCTTCTCGTGCCAATAATGTTAACCTATCAAGTCGTGTTTGCCTTACGGCCATAATCAGAGACGCAACTACACGATAGACTCCATTTCCATGTGACCGTGCTATCGCACCGATAACTTCCTTATCCTTGTCTCAAGACCTTCTTGTACTTGCAATGTCATCACACCGACTCATACTTGTCTTTCGTGCCATACTCTGTGACGTAGCGACTCGGTCGTGCCATGAACTTGATTCGTGCTTTAATATCTCTGAGGCAATGCCTCCTCGCTTAGTCTTGCCTATACTTTAGTTTCGACAACGCGGCCGTGCCTCACATTTCGAGGTCATGCCCAGCGACTCGACGTAACTTCACCCAACTTGCCCTACGACCCTACTCGACTTAACTCGCAACAGCCCAAATCTAACTAATGCAACTCTATGCTAATGACTTAACACTCGACGCCACATCTCGTGCCGAAGCACGCCGCCTTCGTTGTAGCCAAATCTTAGGCCCAAACATTGTGTTCTCTAACTGCATACACATTCAACTCAACTCAGTCCAAAGATACACACGCGGATTGCCGCCCGTGCCGACACATCTATATGAATGGTCACTGGCATTAACTAGCCATCGTGGGCATAGCCTGGCATTCGGGACCCTTGCACCGCAGGTAGCGATCCCCGATACAAGTCCCCGAACTACCGGTTGCCTATTACCCAGCTCGGTTATACCGTGTTTCCTCCTAGGCCGAGTCGGTCCCGTGGCCCCGGATTGTCGCTCGAAGAAACATCGCCCTTGTCGACAAGTTGCCCATGACCACGCGCCTACGCTAACTTCTAGACTTAACGTAATTGCATGGTCTCATCATCATCACTTAGTTCCTTTGCTATACTTCTTCCACTTTTCACCCTTTCTTTGCGGAGCCCAAAGCAGGGTTGCCTCGGCGACTGAACTACAGTCCCGACATATTTTCTCTCGGCGACTAACCATCGCTTAGACTTAACATTCTTTAAACTCAGGGAACGACTACTGCATAGCCTTCCAACTTAACTTGAACATAACGTGTTTTCTTAAGTATCGACAGACCGTGGCTAACTTTCCACTTAACCAACCGTGGCTCGTGCCTTAAACCGACTCGTGTTCCACGCAATGCTATCGCCCAAGTCATACCTCATATGACGGGCCTTGGGATCGTGGGACTATTTAACTTGACAACCGCAGAATGAGCGGGACAGCACTTGGAATGACTTAGGTCGACCGACATAACTTTGCCTAACTTACTCAAGCCTACAACTTAACCTGAGGGACGAGCAAAGGCTATGCCAAGCCTTGCGCAGTGGAAGCGTGCATGCTTTATCAAGCATTTACGCGGCGACGCCTATGACTTAGGCAAGTTCATAGTTTTGTGTCGAAGACCAACTTCCCTTCTCCCAAGCCACGGGACGAAGGACCGAGTGTCATTTTTAAAGCACGCCGTGCACCAACTCTAAGCTGACCGTTCGACCTTTCCATATTCTAACTCATTTCAACCTGTCGGGATTATTCCCTTAGCTATGTGGATTTGTCTCTTTTATTATCAAGCCTACTTGTGCAAGTTGAAAACATGCGATTTATTATGTGAAGGCTAAGATGAGGCAAGTTCACCGAAACTACCCCACCTGAGCAATGTCTTCGAGTCGTCGTTGCAAGGATAAGTCCGAACGCCGTTGGCGTTTCGATTCCTCCGATTGACTGAGCGGGACGGGGCACTACAGTTAATCTTTCTGAAAATATGAGAAATTGGTTGTGTTACATTGTTACTATATATCAGTTAAAATTCTTATTGACAGGTCCGAATTGTTTTCTTCCTTGTAAACAGAAGTTCAAGCCTTGAAAGCCTGCCATACAAAGAGACAGAATGTAAAAGAGAAGTGAAGGCTCTTCTATGAAACTACCTTTGGCAACATAATCTTGTAAGCAGTTGTATGTTTACGGTGCATAACTTCTCTACCTGTTGAATGTTACTAGGAAATATAGAGCTGCAAAATATTCGTAACTGCTTCAACTATCTTGATTTCTTTTTCCTTTTTTTTTTTGGAAAACTGTATAGATTTATTTAAGTCATTCATATCTAAAAGCTCTGGATTTTGTGAACCATATTGTGGCCTGTAATTGATTACCTTATTTTCAAATTTCAAGTGAATGCAGTATTAGTAATAGGTCATATGCTAATTCTTAATAAATTACCTTTATGCTTATGTTGCTTCATAGAGGATCAAGAATACCATAGTCGATTTCAGGCTTTGATGAAGACTGAAGAGGGTATGATGTTAAATAGCATAATTAATCAGCATATATTACTAGACCTGTCAATGGATAGTCGAAAATTCGAATCCGATCCGATTTCGTATCCGAACTTTCGGATATTTTTCGAAATTTCGGATATCGGATTCGGATATCCGAATATTTTTCGGATATTATCCATTTTCGGATACGAATTCGGATATTAAGGTATTCGAATCCGTTAATATCCAATCCGACTTTAAATTGCAAATTTCGGATATCGAATTCGGATATCGGATTCGGATATCCAAAATTTTATATATATTATAGTATAATGTATATGTAATATATATTAATTAATAGAGAAGATTAAAGTATTTTATTCTCAACTAACTTTTACATAAAATAATTATAATATAATTTATATATAATAGTAATATATATTAATTACAATTTACAACATAAGAAGAAAGGACTCAAATATGTAGAGAAATTGAATTTGGTTTTCGGATATTCGGATAATAACTAAATTTTTAATATTTCGGATTTCGGATATTCGGATACTAGCATTCGAATTTTTTAGCTAATCGGATCGGATATTATCCGATATCCGTTAAACTAGACGGATACGAATTCAGAGTGTCAAAAGAGATATCCGTTCGGATATCGGATCGGATTCGGATATTACAAAAAAAATTCGGATACGGATATTGTCCTGTCCGTACCGATAAGCATCCGTTGACACCCCTATATATTACTTGACAAAGTAGCCGTAGGTGGACCCTAAATTGGTCTCACCAAAAAATTGATATGAAGATGGAACGATATAGCATCTAGAAGCTTAGGGGATCATATCAATGCTTTGCACAATATATACAATTTTCTTTTCATCAGATGGAGAAGGTGCAAGTTAGTGTCCACACTCCACATGATGATTGTAGCTTGATATTGGGATTTATACTTTCGAAATAGCATTATTTGTTCAATATTCATATTCATATTCATATATTGGACAAATACAATTGGTTTGTTTATGATCCTACTTTGACTCCTCGTCGACTAACAGAAACAATTTTTGATAATAAACCTATAACGGTGCCTTAGCTTCCAATTCAAGATTGTTTTAATTATACATGATATACCATGTATCAGTATCCAAAATAATATGGGTAACATGCATTACTACAACACAATTCCTGCAACTTACTGGAAAGTAAACTTCACTAATGAAAGAAGTTTTCTCGGTTTTATGTGATTATATTGGTGGTCTGCCTTTTTAATATTAGTTTATTAGAACCTAATTTCAGGCTTATTTTAGTGAAATAATATAAATGTTAACCCTCAACCCTCACCGATGCTCTAAATTTTGGTGCATGACAAAAATTTTAAGTTTTAACATGGTATCAAAGTAACCTAGGTTCAAATCTTCTTTGGCACGCATTTTAAGCAAAAGTTTTAAAAAGTTATACCGTTGCGTGAATCCAGCTTTCAAAGCATGAAATCGGCCTTTGACCCTCAGGGGCATATTAGAATAATATAAATATTAACCCTCAAACCTTACCAACGGTCTAGAGTTTTGGCGTAGTGGCAAGGGCTTTAGAGTTTGCATAATATTATTGTGTCATTGCCTTTGTGCAGCTGTGTTGTGTGGTTATTTATAACTTATGGATAAAGAGATCAGAACTGGAACAGAATCGTTGAGCGAATGCACTTCTGGCTCTCCTTTTTTGTTGTTAGATAATAAGTTTGAAGGAAAAAGTTCATAAGGCACGCACCTATATTTCAATACGACACTACCTGATCCGGATACAGCGACACTGACACGACATCAATATTGGTGTATCCTAGTGTATTCTATATTATCTGTGCAGTTTTTGATAGGCGTCTGAAATGACACGAGCATGGAATCAATTTTCTGACTGTCCATGCTTCCTAGGCACGCACTTTTAGGAGCTGGAGATTGGGCAATCAAGAAGTGAAATCGCTGAAATGTCTAAAAGGTTAGAACAGCTGAAATGAGGATAACATTGACATGGTTGAGCCATAACACAAGGGATGAAGGGAATAATAATTAGTAGAACAAATGGATTCATTGGTGGTAAGTTAGTGAATCACCATAAGACCTAATCAAATTAAAAGAATCAACTAGGAAATAGATTGGAAATGTTAGCTGATGGTGCTACTAGGGAGTGAGATACACGGAAATGAACCTGATCAAGGCAGTGAATTAATCAATAAACTTTTTGATGCCAAATCAATAAACTTTTGTTTGACTAGTAATGGGAGCTTCTGAAACTTGAGAGGTTCTACTCAGTGTAGACTAAGAAAATCCATCATGCATGTGAAGGATCATAAGTATTGGTAACACTTCTACAGAGGCAACATGTTTGTTGTATCAAATTCATGAAAAACAAGATCCTCCAAGCATTCCCTTTTTTTAGCTCCATTATTCCTCATGTTCTTTCTGTGTTGGCAAGTAGCATTTGACAGTTTTTGTGATCTCCTACCTTTGGTAGTTTAATGCAGCATCTCTACCTAACTTCAATGCCTTAGTATTTGGGATACTCTTCATTAGCTGTCATTTCTTTCCTAGCTTAATACTCCAACTCTTTCCCGTTAATTGTATGATTCAATACTGTTATCAAAAGTTTTATGTTACTTTTTTTCCTTTTCTCAAAGCACCTACTCTTTCAAGTTAAGAAGGTGATTTGGCTAATGTAACTCTCTTCTTTTCTGTAGATATCTTGAAAGGAACTGATTCTGAAATGTCATATAAGCAATAGCGATGGAGGCTAGCAGATTACTAACTATAAATGGATCAGAATAAATATGTAGAGATTTATTTAACATTTGAAACCCGTTGCAGTGCAATAATCTAGCGTGACATTGACATCATGTTTGTTGTTCTGTGATTTTCGATTGACATCATGGCAGATGGTTCCGCAACAGATATTTGACGCCATTTTGCTTGACTTGTAAAATTATGAACATTATGCATTGTGATATGTTTGGGAGATTATGATCACCATGCCCTATACATCTCTCTTTGGAAGTCTCGTGAAGACTTTCGGCATCTAGATAAGTCTGCAGCTCGCTTTCTGCACTTTGATGACAATGCATGTAAGGAATTGAAACGTCTTAGTGAACCTATGCCATCTTTTTTTTTCCATGGGGAAGAACTCTAATCCATCCCATGTTGGAATTTAATCATAAAGCATGCACAACCAGAAGGCGCATAAACTAAAGACAAAAAAAGTGAAAGTGAAGAATTCGAGACGCTCGGACGTTGTCTATAGAATAGATTTTTGTCCCCCGCGAACATGGCAGCAGAAAGTAGTGATCTATCTCCGAGATACAACGGATTCTGACGAACTGTGACACCATGCATCCGGTTGCGAATCCAACGAACGATCACAACCTTGTCCGGAAGAGGAGATGGAGATTTAGAGATTTTTTGGGTTCTGGTCGCCTTTTTCTTTCTTTCTAAGGTGAGTTTTGCAAGAGAGATGGAACTAGAAAAATATGGTTTTTTAATCAGATCACATAACAGAATTACGTGAGAAGAGGTCCAAAAATTCCATAACGGAAATATGTGAGAATAGGTCCAAAAAGGAATTAAAAATTACCGTTATATCCCTGGCCCAATCTGTAACGCGCATGCGTGCTAAATGCGCGACCAATAAACGCATCAAAAATTTACATTAAATCACAAGTACCATGAAGTACTTACTGTTTTATTACTTTCGGATAGCATCATACCATGGAGTCCTTAATGATAACAAATGATAAAATCAAGATCTTCGCAAACAGGATAAAGATTTTATGTACAAGAGATGCCTAGACGAAACATACAGAAATCTGGAGCAGAGGATACTACCAGGTTCATAGGAATTGATAAAGATGAGAATGGAAACCAAAATTTGCACAACTTACATTAACAAGAACATCAGACGAGATGGAAAAAATATTACAATCACAAAGACAAGATAGTATCAAGCTTAGGTATCTTTATTCTCTTAAACTGAAAGCACTCTCTTCCAGAATAAGTGACACAAGTTACATTTTCACCATAACTTTATCCTCTATGTCATAGAGGATCTTACAAACAGGAGAAAAATAGAGGAGAACTCCAATGTTTCAAGAGGCAGGAGTGAACTTAAGTGAGATGCTATTAACACAATGGCGCTCGTCTGTCGGTGTGTTGAAGCGCTCGCCTTTAAACACATGACCCAAGTGCCCACCACAAGCTGCACAAGTGATCTCGACTCTACTTCCGTCAGGATCCGCCTGAAAAAACAAAAGATCATTGTAATTACATTTCTGTGTACAAGCATAGGATAAAAAGAGTAATTACACTTGAGAACAAGAAGAAACAGGATCGAAAGAAAGGGGGGGAGCTCACGGTACGATTTATGGCCCCAGGAAGCCCCTCGTAGAACGCTGGCCAGCCACACCCAGAGTTGAATTTGGTAGTAGATTTATACAGGGGAGTCCCACAACCGGCACACTCATATACACCATCGGCGTAGAATTTGTCATACTGACCAGTGCCTGGGTACCTGCAAATGTCATTGTTAACAACAAAAAGAAAATATCTATCCAAAATCGTTAATACTTTTTTAATTGCTACTTCTTTGTTTCTTTCACCTCAAAGCTCAAGAATCGCTAATAATCTTTACCATAACGTTGATCCTTCGATTGCAAAACTGAGCGCTTTTCAATACTAATCCAAGTTACTTTTCGAGTGACCATATATGCACCTATCACTTTTACCATTTATGAAAGTGTCTGATGATGTCCTTTTGATCTACAAGATGATCCCAATTGTGATGTAAATAATTTAGAGGACTGTTAAAAAAAATTTGGATAAATATACACAAGCTACATGCAAAACCAGCAATGTGCTCATTGAATACCGATTATCCATCAGCCAAGAAGCATGGACACTCCGAAAATCTAGGCCGTGTCATGTCTGGCATGTATTGGACACCCCTCAGGCACAAACTCGGACACTCCAAAATACTTATGATACCACCAAAATAGATGTCATGTCTGTGTCATCGTGCCCTTAGGTCTTTATCATGTCGTGTCATATCCGTGTCCATGCAACATAACCTACCACAGTTCCTGGAAAAGAGTAGCCAAGGGTGTAGTTTGTACTATAAGGCCTCGTTTGGTTCACGGAGAGGAAATCAATTCCCATGTATTTTTCCATAGGGATGGGAAAGTAGAATTCCTATCAAATTTCCTTTCCTATGTTTGGTTGGTGTAGGAAAGGAAAGGAAAAAATATATCATTGTTCCAACAATATCCAATGTCAACATAATTATAATGAAGAGTTAATTGGTAAAATAGGTAATAAATGAAGGCTACTTTTGTCATAATGTTTGGTAATTAATGTTGGGAAAGGAGGAGGGAAATGAATCCCATGGGTCATGAGAGGAACCATTTTCCCTCCTATTTTCCCCCATGTCAGGAAAGTGTTTCCCAAATTTGTGGCTACCAAACAAAGGAAAGGAACAAGTTTCCTTTCGGGATTCCTTGAATCCGTGAACCAAACGAGGCCTAAAGGGAGGTGAAAAGATGGAAGGAAAGAGGTAAGCATCAAGGAGACGGTTAAACTATAATGACTAGGTTAGCGTGGCTTTACTTGCTGTATAAGCATAAAAAATGTTTGAGAAACAAAGCCACTCTTGATTGCAAAAGAGTGCCACTCTTAAGTTAAGAGTGCAAATTTTGTCTATGTTACAAATTTTCGCTCAGGATGCTTCCACGCAAAAAATTTCGCCATCCGCGTAGAGTGTCTCTACGTGAAGAACATACAATTTGTACAGGGGAGTCAACCGTGCAAATGCTAAGTTTTCAATCAGGATGCTCTAGAACGAAAACGCTCAGATGTGTTACATTTTCGCTCAAAGTGCCTCCACGCGAAAATGATGCTGTGTATAAATGTCAAGTTTTTTGCTTATGACCTTCCAGATCGAAAATGCTGCTTCGTTTCTCCTAATAAAGACAAAGAGTTATGACTAACATTACGGATTTCGAGGCAGCACTGCTTTTAATGGGATACGTTACGAAATTTTAAACATTCGCCATGATTACGACACTGTAATCATGGGAATTAATTCCGATCCTCGTAAGCGATGACACCTGTCACGCGGACACTGATTCTCGATGCACATTTACGTCGGTTCATATCATAGGAGTAATGACCAGTAAGTCATCAATTTTTGCCCCAGTGCAAGTTGAGCGAAAATGAGCAAAACAGGCACGAAAATCCACCTGACAGTCGTTTCATTGCTATTCGGCTACAAATACTTCGGTTTCTGTGCAACCAAGTTATCGATCGCATCAATTTTAGAGCACTTTGAGCCTCCTTGTTGTTGCACTCTTCTTTCAACAGCGTTTGTGAGCTTCGAGTTCTTAGCAATTTCTTGTTTTCTTCTCGGATAGTCAACGGAGCAGAGTGATCATGCGCCGATCAAATACTCTACCGCTGCACTCTCCAGATATCTTCTCTTGTACTTCGAATTTTTCTTGTAATTACTCATTCTGTAATAGAAATTCTTTGTACTTGAAAGTTGTTGTCAAAGAATATACACTTTTCTTTTAATCGAAAACACTTGCTTAGATGAGTTGCATGAATCTAATGGTTCGTTCTAATGTGAGCTTTTACAATTGTTACCAGTATCAGATATTTTATTAACCTAGAGGATATTCCTTGAGTTGCATGAGCCTAAACCGCATAGTCAAAAGGAAGGTCTACCTACACGTCAAATGTCAATCTAGGTTTTATGGTGTGGCTGCGTGGCCCTTTCATGCTCATCACTACCTTGCCTTGGGAATTTGGAATCTACATAGAGGAATCATATCGATGGACGGTCATAGGAACTTCCTCAAAAGTTTTCTTCTTTCATGGAGCTTTAATATGCTCCACAGCCCACCTCTTTGTGATGAGAGAAGAATTGGATGTTGATGATGATTGCAGGGATACTCTAACGGGTACAAGCTGCCAAAGAAGAAAACCAAGTTTGTAATACTAAAATATAGTAAAGGACCTCCTAAAAGCCTTGTGGGAGTCCCAGGTCTCACCACTCACTGTGTAAAGTATTACCATAGAGCAAAAGGTACACTAGTAGATAGCTTTATTATGCATGAAAATACATAAGGCATAGAAAGCATTGTGAAGCAGTTTTCAGATATATAGCCTCGGGCTTTGCCGAATTTGTTCTCTGTAATCTCGTCCTACACGTCGTGATCATGAACTTCCTAGGATAAGATGGAAGTAGTTTCGGAAATGTTACATGAGATTCCTTTTTCTGCCGGTGGTTTCAATTAGTTCTTAAAGTTTTTTTCTTCGTGGTTATAAGTAGAGCACAATTGTCAGTGGCCACCTTCAAAATGTTTTTAATTGGATCTTGTTATTGATGGATTTTTGGTTAATTATATCATACCTAGCTAATGAAAAATGTTAATGTTGAGACTACTTGGTGGTCAGGTGAAAAACATTTTGGATGTCTGGTTTATCTTAGGGCACCATTTTATATGCTTTATCTTAGGTGACACTTTTAGGATCTTCTGGTCCGATCTTTAGGCACAATTTCATATGTTTTATCTTGTAAGAATTTGATCCTGTAATAAATCACCCCTCTGGCTCTCAGAGGTGAAAACTATTTCATATGTTCTATCACAGGTGAAAAGCATTTGTTGAAGGAATTACCAATTGATGTTTTTATCTATGGTTATACATTTTCTAAAACCCTTTTCCTACCTATCTAACAAATCAAAACCAAATGATAACTGCTATCTAAATCAACTTGTAATTAAGAAGTTATCATTTATAACAAACAAAACAGATTCGCAAATAATTAGGGGTGAATTTTTTTTATTGTCCAGGTAAAATAATTGTCCACAAAACATGAAAATGTTATGTCGGTAAAAAAAATTATGATGTTAATAGGATTTGAACTTTGTTCTCTTGAATACTAACATAACATTTTTATCAACTATACTATAAAAAGTCTCAAATAAAAAGTAACAACTATTATATATTTTAATAATCAATCAAAAATGTTATGTATTTTTTATGTGAACTATATATCACATGGAATATTTATATATATTCATAGACATGGTAAGTGGTAGTCTTAAACTCCAATTTTGAGTTTATAATTTACCACTTAGCTTGAAAGTGCAAAAAAATCAATGCAACCTTGAGTAAATTTAATTACTATAAGACATGTCCAAACAATTATATTCTTTCTTCTACCCTTTTTCTTTAGTTCTATAGTTCTAGAAAAAACTACTTTCAAAATTTCTAGAAAACTACTTTCAAAATTTTAAAACTATCAAATAATTTTTGGTGTCAGAAAATGGATGGCCTAAAACTTAAGAGCTAAATAATTTTTGGTGCAAAAAAAAACTCGTTTTCAAGTTATTAAATAATTTTATATTTCATTAATATTTGGAATTGAACTTGGGGATGAATACATTTTAGTATTTGATAGTGAACTTATGTTTTTTTTCTTCTTTCATTTGTACTAGTGAATTTATGTTTAAAATAATTTCATAGTATTTGAGGACAAAATAGCCAATTCATACATTAAATGATGTTATAATAGTTGAGGGGAAAATAATAGATAAGTAAATTTATAATGTACTTTAATGTGATGAATAGACAAACCATAATATTTTAAATATATAGTTATGAAAAATAAACCAAACATACAATTAAAAGTGCTAGCATATTATAAAGTACTATACACTTTACAATGGTAACATTGTTTAGTCATAAAAAAAATATTACTTTCCCTTCCTTCTAATTTACTGGCCTTTCCATAATACCTAATTTTTTATATTAAAAACTGTAATTTTCTCAACAACAAAAAAAAACCTTTCCGCAAACCAAACAGTTTGTTTAGTAGTCCATATCAGTGTTCTAAATATCGGCCAACTCGGGCGCCTAGGCGGAGCCCCAACGAACCGATTATGCTAAAATCGGCAAGATAAATCGCTAGGCGGTCCAAATCGGGTCTAGGCGGTCCAAATCGGACGGTTCGGCCAGTTCGACGCATTGATTTTTTTGAACTAATAGTAAAAATAAACCACGGTTTAAAAATATAAACCGGGTTTTCCTAACCCCTACTAACCGCCCTCCCCCGATCAGTAGACTTCATTCGCCCAAAAAAAAAGAAAAAAAAAACCCTAAATCGAGAACTCCCCCTTTCTCGTGTGCCTGTCGACCGTCCTCCACCGTCGTCGACCGTCGTCGATGACACTTTCTCGTGTGTCGTGTCGACTCCAGCAGCCTCGTATCGACTCCAGCAGCCTCGTGTCGGGTATGGATCCTTATCCTTCCTCGATTTCTCTTCCTCGTGACATTTTTTGATGTGTTCGACACTCCTGTAGGCTATATTGGAGCTTTTGATGAGAATTTTTTGTACTATGTTGAATTTCTCTAGCCTACAGGAGCATTTGATGATAATTTTTTGTACTATGTTGCCTCGATTTCTCTTCCTCGTTAATTATGTACTGTAGTGTTGAATTTGTTGATTGTTTCTCTTAATTTGTTTAATCTGTTTAACAGTGTACACTATAAGACTTTATACAGTTGTTCCTTAATTTTTTACAGTATTGAGAAATCATATCCTCTTCGGCAGCCTCTGCCTCGGCTAGTGTAGGCAGTGTTGCTCAAGCACAAGCTGTCCAACCCTCATCCGAGTCCGCCACAATACTTAAACGGAAGTCAAATGATATCGGATGGAAGTATGGAATGCTAGTTGATCCAAAGAATATGGATAGGGTACAATGCAAATTGTGTTTGAAGGTAATGTCCGGGGGATCTTATAGGATGAACACATTGTCCATATTTCTGGGAATGTGTCTGCATGTCCGAAGTCTACACAAGATAACAAAGTTAAGTGTAAGAATGCAATAGCCGAGGGAAAGAACAAGAAAAAAAAATAAGAAAATGGAAGAAGAGTTGACGAGATCGGAGGTGAATATTAAAAAGGGAGGGGACGATGAAGAAGTTGAAGTGCTAGGCAATTTGAGACCACCTCAACCTCTTGGCCCGATCGATAAATTTGCAACTTCCATTAACCCTTCTTTGAGTGCGGGAAAGACACAAAGACAAAAGAATATAACTTAAGCTCTATTTAAAGAAAGAACACATGCCGTGAGAAAATATTGTGCTAGATGGGTCTACGAGGCGGGTATACCTTTCAATGCTATTAACAATGATAGCTTCAAAATATTTGTTGAGGCGGTCGGTCAATTTGGACCCGGTTTTAAACCTCTTAGTCAATACGAGCTAAGGGAGCCTTTATTGAAAGAAGAGGTTGAGAGAACCAAAGATGTGATGAAGCAACACGAAGAAGAGTGGGATCTAAATGGGTGCTCTATTATGACAGATACTTGGACTGACAGAAAAAGGCGGAGCATCATGAATTTGTGTGTGAATTCGAGGGTGGGAACTGTTTCCTTTCCTCTAAGGAATTTTCGGATGAGGCACATACAAGTGAACTCATTTTTGAGTATGTTGACAAATGTATTGAAGAAATTGGGCTCCAAAAGTTATTCAAATAGTAACTGACAATGTCGCTAACAATATGGGAGCTGCGAAGTTGTTGAAAGAGAAGAGGCCAAATATGTTTTGGACTTCATGTGCTACTCACTTCATCAATCTCATGCTTGAAAGCATTGAAAAATTGCCGAAATACAAGAAATTCATTGATTAAGTAAAAAATTTCACTATTTTCATATATGCACACCATAAGACCTTAGCCTTAATGAGGTCGTTTACAAAGAAGAGGGACATAGTGAGACCCGGAGTCACTATATTCGCTTCTTCTTTCCTCACTTTGCAGAGTTTGGTGGAGAAGAAGAGCCAATTGAGGGCAATGTTTGGTAGCAGTGAATGAGAAAATTGCAAATGGGCGAAGAGTGTTAAGGGAAAGAATGCCTACTCAACCGTGATGAGCATGAGCTTCTGGAATGGTGTGACATTATGTTTGAAGATTTTTGCACCTTTGGTTAGGGTGCTTAGGCTTGTTGATGGGGAGAGGAAGCCATCCATGGGATTTTTATATGGAGAGCTTATACGAGCAAAACAAGAGATAAAAGAAGCCTCGAATAATATTTTGAGGAATTATCAAGTAGTTATGGAGATTATTGATGCAAGGATTGTTGATAGGCTAGATAGCCCACTACATTTGATGTCCTACCTTTTGAATCCTTATTACTTTTACAAGGATTCCACCATCCAATTTGATGAAATTGTCATGGAAGGGGTGTTAAACTGTGTGGAGACTTTCTTTTATAATGACATCGACATGCAAAATGAGATCATAAACGTTGAGTTGCCAAAGTATAAGAATCGAGAGGGAGCTTTTCGGAAACCTTTGGCATTAAAAGGATGTCAGGAAAATGATGACACTTTTGATTCAGGTAAAAAAAAAAAATTCTGAAACCTTTCATTCATATGTTTTCGGTCATGGACTCATGGAGATTATTAATTTTTTTTGCCAAAGTTCTTTTTCAGGTAAAAAGTTATTTTGGTCCAGGTAAAACGTTGAGTTGCCAAAGTTCTTTAACATTGCTATACACATTTGTTCACATCTAGTCTATATTCCTTCCATGCATATTTTTCAAGTCATGGAGATTGTTGAGTTTAGTTTTCAGTTGCCAAAGTTCTTTGCAGATTATTAAGTTTTCAGTTGAGTTGCCAAGGTTCGTTTGCATATGCTTTCATGCATATGTTTTCTGAGCTCTGTTTCTGTGTTTAGCTCATGACTGCAGTCCCTACATAAAGATTTTATAGTTTTTTTGGCATTCTTGCATAATGGGCTATGATGAGATACTTTGGAGGGCCTAAGTTGTATGTAGGCTATGTTGCTTGTAGGCTATGTTGGAGCTTTTGATGAGAATTTTTGTAGGCTATGTTGCATGTAGCTTCTGTGCATAATGTTGCTTCTGTGCAGAATTTTTTGTAGGCTAAGTTGTCTGTAGCTTCTGTGCAGAATTTTTTGTAGGCTATGTTGCTTGTAGCTTCTGTGCAAATATGTAGGCTATGTTGCCTGTAGCTAGCTTCTGTGCATAATGGGCTATGTTGCTTCTGTGTTCAGCTCTATCCTGGAGCTTTTGATGTGATTTTTTTTTAGTTTTGTTGAATCTTGATACTTTTGGAGGGTAGGCTATGTTGCCTGTAGGCTATGTGTAGACAATGGTCTGATCTCTGAGCCCTATAATTTATATATATTTACTATTTAATTTTATTTTTCTCTTGTGTACTTGTGTGGCTTGCCTGGGCACTAAATACTTGCACAGTTGCACTCAATACTTGCATGATGTGTAGACTAACTTTCTTCATTATGATAATATGAGATGTAGACAGCGATCACTGTCATCTGATCTCTAAGCCCTCTATACTTGTCTGTAGGCACTCAATATATAGAATTTCTTGCATGTAGGCTTGATTTCGTTTAACTCTCTTAGTGTTTTAACTTTATTATTCTAAACAACAAATTGGTGGTCAAATTTTGGACATCAAACACCTAATTTGCAAAAGCTTGCAAGAAGGATTTTGTTGCTAACAACTAGTTCATCTGGGTGCGAAAGAAACTGGAGCACTTTTGAAGGGGTTAGTGAATTAGTGTTTCATTATATTAGCTTCAAATTTTTATTTCATTATTTTCATTTCGGCTTTTATTCATATTCACATCACTTGCTCACTTTTGTTTTTGTAGATACATACGAAGAAAATGAATAGACTAGATGTGAATCGGTTGAACAATCTAGTTTATGTCCAATTCAATGCAAAATTGATGAACAAGCACAAAAGGGACCAAGAGAAGAAACTTGATATGCTACTAGCAAGTGATGCTAATAATGCACAATCATGGATAGTTGACTGTGGTGATGATGATGAAGTTGAACCTGGAACTGGGCTCACTTGGCAAATGGTTAGTGATGCTTCTGGATCCGATGAAATGCTACATCCCCGTAGAAGTTCTAGAGTGAGGGAACTTCATGAAGATGATTTTCAGTCAGAAGATGAAGATGACATCAATGTTGAATTCGAGTCCGATGAAGAGCATGTTTTGGAAGACTACGGAGAAGAAGAGTTTGATGCGTAGGACTGTGGGAGTTATAGTTACTTTTTGTCTGTGTTATGTTTGGGTTTGCTAATATTTTATGATACTTTGAATGTGTTGGAACTTGGAAGATTATGCATATGTTTTCGGTCATGGAGACTATTAATTTTGTTCGATGCGTAGGGCTATGGGAGTTCTATACACATTTGTTCACATCTAGTCTATTCCTTTCATGCAGATGATTTTCAGTCACGGATATTATTATTATTTTTTTTGCTTTGCATATGCTTTCATGCATATGTTTTCAGTTTTCTGAGCTCTGTTCAGCTCATGACTGCATATGTTTTCTGAGCTCTGTTTCTGTGTTCAGCTCATGACTGCAGTCCCAGGTACAAGCAAAGCATGTCTATACACATTTGTTCACATCTAGTCTATTCCTTTCATGCATATGTTTTCAGTCATGTAGATTATTAATTTTTTTTGCTTTGCATATGCTTTCATGCATATGTTTTCAGTTTTCTGAGCTCTGTTTCTGTGTTCAGCTCATGACTGCAGTCCCAGGTATCAGCAAGCTAGCTATTTGGTGTTCATACAACATATTCTGAGGTTCAATTCAATTCTGCACCAAAAGTTGCAACTTGGACTAAAACTGGTAAGAACAATATTTCAATTTAATAGTACTTGCTTTTGTATTTACAATATTTTTGCATACATATCTCACTGTTCTCACAAATAGCATTTTTGCATACATGATACGTATCTCAGTTGCACCCTTGTAGAACCCAAGTTGCAACATGATACATGATACATATTTCAATTTAATACATGATACATATCACTGTTCTCAAGTTGGAACCCAAGTTGTCATTGTTGCACTTGCACCCTTGTAGAACCCAAGTTTTTTTTGTTATCAATCGCAGATTCGCAGGAATTACAGGGTTCTACAAGGGTTCTACAAGGGTGTAAGTGCAACAATGACAACTTGGATTCCAACTTGAGAACAGTGATATGAATCATGTATTAAATTGAAATATTAATCATGTATCATGTTGCAACTTGGGTTCTACAAGGGTGCAACTGAGATATGTATCATGTATACAAAAATGCTATTTGTGAGAACAGTAAGATATGTATACAAAAATATTGTAAATACAAAAGCAAGTACTATTAAATTGAAATATTGTTCTTACCCGTTTTAGTCCAAGTCGCAACTTTTGGTGCAGAATTGAATT
This sequence comes from Iris pallida, assembly GCA_029216955.1. Taxonomy (NCBI): domain Eukaryota; kingdom Viridiplantae; phylum Streptophyta; class Magnoliopsida; order Asparagales; family Iridaceae; genus Iris; species Iris pallida. The sequence continues at coordinate 4,754,829 of JANAVB010041020.1, forward strand.
GAGCCTCAGAATATGTTGTATGAACACCAAATAGCTAGCTTGCTGATACCTGGGACTGTAGTCATGAGCTGAACACAGAAACAGAGCTCATAAAACTGAAAACAAATACATGAAAGCATATGCAAAGCAAAAAAAATTAATAATCTCCATGACTGAAAACATATGCATAAAAGGAATAGACTATATGTGAACAAATGTGTATAGACATGCTTTGCTTGTACCTGGGACTGCAGTCATGAGTTGAACACAGAAACAGAGCTCAAAAAACATTTGCAGTCATGAGCTGAACACAGAAACAGAGCTCAGAAAACTGAAAACATATGCATGAAAGCATATGCAAAGCAAAAAAAAAATAATAATCTCCATGACTGAAAACATATGCATGAAAGGAATAGACTAGATGTGAACAAATGTGTATAGAACTCCCACAGCCCTACGCATCGAACAAAATTAATAATCTCCATGACCGAAAACATATGCATAATCTTCCATGTTCCAACACATTCAAAGTATCATAAAATATTAGCAAACCCAAACATAACACAAACAAAAAGTAATTATAACTCCCACAGTCCTACGCATCGAACTCTTCTTCTCCGTAGTCTTCCAAAACATGCTCTTCAACTGACTCGAATTCAACAATGATGTCATCTTCATCTTCTGACTGAAAATCATCTTCATGAAGTTCCCTCACTCTAGAACTTCTACGGGGATGTAGCATTTCATCGGATCCAGAAGCATCACTAACCATTTGCCAAGTGAGCCCAGTTCCAAGTTCAACTTCATCATCATCACCACAGTCAACTATCCATGATTGTGCATTATTAGCATCACTTGCTAGTAGCACATCAAGTTTCTTCTCTCGGTCCCTTTGTGCTTGTTCATCAATTTTGCATTGAATTGGACATAAACTAGATTGTTCAACCGATTCACATCTAGTCTATTCCTTTTCTTCGTATGTATCTACAAAAACAAAAGTGAGCAAGTGATGTGAATATGAATAAAAAGCCGAAATGAAAATAATGAAATAAAAATTTGAAATTAATATAATGAAACATTAATTCACTAACCACTTCAAAAGTGCTCCAGTTTCTTTCGCACCCAGATGAACTAGTTGTTAGCAACAAAATCCTTCTTGCAAGCTTTTGCAAATTAGGTGTTTGATGTCCAAAATTTGACCACCAATTTGCTGTTAAGAATAATAAAGTTAAAATACTAAGAGAGTTAAACGAAATCAAGCCTACTTGCAAGAAATTCTATATATTGAGTGCCTACAGACAAGTATAGAGGGCTCAGAGATCAGATGACAGTGATCACTGTCTACACATCATATTATCATAATGAAGAAAGTTAGTCTACACAGCATGCAAGTATTGAGTGCAACTGTGCAAGTATTGAGTGCCCAGGCAAGCCACACAAGTACACAAGAGAAAAATAAAATTAAATAGTAAATATATATAAATTATAGGGCTCAGAGATCAGACCATTGTCTACACATAGCCTACAGGCAACATAGCCTACCCTCCAAAAGTATCAAGATTCAACAAAACTAAAAAAAAAAAAAATTCATCAAAAGCTCCAGGATAGAGCTGAACACAGAAGCAAAAGAAGCAACATAGCCCATTATGCACAGAAGCTAGCTACAGGCAACATAGCCTACATACTTGCACAGAAGCTACAGGCAACATAGCCTACAAAAAATTATGCACAGAAGCTACAGGCAACTTAGCCTACAAAAAATTCTCCACAGAAGCAACATTATGCACAGAAGCTACAGGCAACATAGCCTACAAAAAATTCTCATCAAAAGCTCCAACATAGCCTACAGGCAACATAGCCTACATACAACTTAGGCCCTCCAAAGTATCTCATCATAGCCCATTATGCAAGAATGCCAAGAAAACTATAAAATCTTTATGTAGGGACTGCAGTCATGAGCTAAACACGTAAACAGAGCTCAGAAAACATATGCATGAAAGCATATGCAAAGAACTTTGGCAACTCAACTGAAAACTTAATAATCTGCAAGAACTTTGGCAACTGAAAACTAAACTTAATAATCTCCATGACTGAAAAATATGCATGGAAGGATTAGACTAGATGTGAACAAATGTGTATAGCAATGTTAAAGAACTTTGGCAACTCAACGTTTTACCTAGATCAAAATAACTTTTTACCTGGAAAAGAACTTTGGCAAAAAAATTAATAATCTCCATGAGTCCATGACTGAAAACATATGCATGAAAGGTTTCAGAAAAAACTTTTTACCTGGATCAAAAGTGTCATCATTTTCCTGATATTCTTTTAATGCCAAAGGTTTCCGAAAAGCTCCCTCTCGATTCTTATACTTTGGCAACTCAACGTTTATGATCTCATTTTGCATGTCGATGTCAATTGGATGGTGGAATCCTTGTAAAAGTAATAAGGATTCAAAAGGTAGGACATCAAATGTAGTGGGCTATCTAGCCTATCAACAATTCTTGCATCAATAATCTCCATAACTACTTGATAATTTCTATCAATATTATTCGAGGCTTCTTTTATCTCTTGTTTTGCTCGTATAAGCTCTCCATATAAAAATCCCATTGATGGCTTCCTCTCACCATCAACAAGCCTAAGCACCCTAACCAAAGGTGCAAAAACCTTCAAACATAATGTCACACCATTCCAGAAGCTCATGCTCATCACGGTTGAGTAGGCATTCTTTCCCTTAAACACTCTTCACCCATTTGCAATTTTTCCATTCACTGCTACCAAATATTGTCCTCAATTGGCTCTTCTTCTCCACCAAACTATGCAAAGTGAGGAAAGAAGAAGCGAATCTAGTGACTCCGGGTCTCACTATGTCCCTCTTCTTTGTAACGACCTCATTAAGGCTAAGGTCTTATGGTGTGCATATATAAAAATAGTGAAGTTCTTAGCTTGATCAATGAATTTCTTGTATTTTGACAATTTTCCAATGCTTTCAAGCATGAGATTGATGGAGTGACTAGCACATGAAGTCCAAAACATATTTGGCCTCTTCTCTTTCAACAACTTCGCAGCTCCCATATTGTTAGCGGCATTGTCAGTTACTATTTGAATAACTTTTGGAGGTCCAACTTCTTCAATACATTTGTCAACATACTCAAAAATGAGTTCACTTGTATGTGCCTCATCCGAAGATTCCTTAAGAGGAAAGGAAAACAGTTCCCACCCTCAAATTCACACACAAATTCACGATGCTCCGCCTTTTTCTGTCAGTCCAAGCATCTGTCATAATAGAGCACCCATTTAGATCCCACTCTTCTTCATGTTGCTTCATCAGATCTTTGGTCCTCTCAACCTCTTCTTTCAATAACGGCACCCTTAGCTCGTATTGACTAGGAGGTTTAAAACCGGTCCAAATTGACCAACCGCCTCAACAAACATTTTGAAGCTATCATTGTTAATAGCATTGAAAGGTATACCCGCCTCGTAGACCCATCTAGCACAATATCTTCTTATGGCATGTGTTCTTTCTTTAAATAGAGCTTCAGTGATATTCTTTTGTCTTTGTGTCTTTCCCGCACTCAAAGAAGGGTCGATGGAAGTTGCAAATTTATCGATCGGACCAAGAGGATGAGGTGGTCTCAAATTGCCTAGCACTTCAACTTCTTCATCGTCCCCTCCCTTTTTAATATTCACCTCCGATCTAGTCAACTCTTTGATTTTATTTTTTTCTTGTTCTTTCCCTCGGCTATTGCATTCTTACACTTAACTTTGTCATCTTGTGTAGACTTCGGACATGCAGACACATTCCCAGAAATATGGGCAATGTGTTCCTTCATCCTATAAGCTCCCCCGGACATTACCTTCAAACACAATTTGCATTGCACCCTATCTATATTCTTTGGATCAACTAGCATTCCATACTACCATCCGATATCATTTGACTTCCGTTTAAGTATTGTGGCAGACTCGGATGAGGGCTGGACAGTTTGTGCTTGAGCAACACTGCCCACACTAGCCGAGGCAGAGGCTGCCGAAGAGGACATGATTTCTCAATACTGTAAAAAAATTAAGGAACAACAGTACAAAGTCATATAGTGTACACTCTGTTAAACAGATTAAACAAATTAAGAGAAACAATCAACACAGTACAAAATTAAGAGAAACAATCAACAAATTCAACACTACAGTACATAATTAACGAGGAAGAGAAATCGAGGCAACATGGTACAAAAAATTCTCATCAAAAGCTCTTGTAGGCTAGAGAAATTCAACACAAATTCAACACAGTACAAAAAATTCTCATCAAAAGCTCCAACATAGCCTACAGGAGTGTCGAACACATAAAAAAATGACACGAGGAAGAGAAATCGAGGAAGGATAAGGATCCATACCCGACACGAGGCTGCTGGAGTCGACACGAGGCTGCTGGAGGTCGACACGACACACGAGAAAGTGTCGTCGACAACGGTAGACGACGGTGGAGGACGATCGACGACAATGGAGGACGGTCGGTAGGCACACGTGAAAGGGGGAGTTCTCGATTTAGGGTTTTTTTTTCTTTTTTTTGGGCGACTGAAGTCTACTGATCGGGGCAGGGGGTTAGTAGGGGTTAGGAAAACCCGGTTTATATTTTTAAACCGTGGTTTATTTTTACTATTAGTTCAAAAAAAATCAATGCGCCGAACTGGCCGAACCGCCCGATTTGGACCGCCTAGACCCGATTTGGACCGCCTAGCGATTTATCTTGCCGATTTTAGCATAATCGGTTCGTTGGGGCTCCGCCTAGCGCCTAGGCGGCGCCTAGGCACCCGAGTTGGCCGATTTTTAGAACACTGGTAAATCTAGAAACTTTACTAAAACAAGGAATAAGAGTAGTACTTGCATAATCATAATAGCAATCACTTTCACCAAATACGAAAGCTTGTTTATCACAAAAAACATATCTCGTTAACTAAATTTTGTTACAAGCATCAGAATAAGTAAAGTTACCTATAAAAGATCATTGAGGACCAATGCTTATTTGTGTCTGTCTAGCATGCAGTGTGTCTTTACCATAACAACTTTCATAATGCCTTCTTAAAGTGCATGTGCCAGCATTTTTTTATTTAAATTTTTTCCTACATTTCTTACACTGCACCTTTAGCTATTGGTTTTTTATTTTTTGGATCTAAAACCAGTGCACCCTCATTATCAGTAAAATATTAATATTTTCTCAAAATATTGCCATAAAACTGATTTCTCCCTATTTACAGCATTAGTAGTCATACTTCTAACTTCAGGAGGTGACATTTGTGTCGGTGGCATATAATCAGGAATATGATTATTTTCAAATAAATCAACATAATAAGCAAAATTTTGCTCTGAATTACCTCCATAAGGGTAGTTAGAACCAGTAGCATCCATATTTTAAAAATTAATTTTTAAGAAAAATAAGAGAGGAGGAATTTAAAACTCTCGAAGATCTTAGTGGGAAAACAGAAAGAATCATCCATAGCATCATATCAAGCGATTGGTATTTCAAGTTTGGCAAATAATGAACTATTCAAATTATGGTATACTTCTGGAAGACATGCTGGATATACATGTCAAAGATTCAAAAAAAAAAAAAAAAACTTACAAGTACATTCAAAGGCGAAGAGCAAGTTTTATATGACTAAATTTTACCAGGGATATCAAACGAAGCCACACCACAGCTAAGAAATCTATCCACCAAGCAATCCTTGGAATCATTTATCAGATTGGTAACTATTTTTCAAAGGAACCTAGCTACACCTAGAGATAGTAGTATCAATCTCTCTTGGTAGATAACCTCAGCCAGATCCCTCGATCTTGTTTCCTCATAAAAGATGCTATAACTTGAAGGCGTTCATATTGTGAAACCAAAGATCATACTTGTCCAAAATATTACTAACTTTGCGGTCCACCCAAATACATAAAATAAAAGCATATTACTGAAGCTTCTTCTAGAACAAGCATATCCCAGGATGGAGCCAGTCAAAGGTTAACCCCTATTCTTAAAAAGAAAAGAAAAGAAAAGAAAAATATTACATAATATGGCTCGCACTAATGATATCTCAAACTACAAAAATACAAAATGTTTGATTGAACTTAAAAGAAACATGTCTCCTGCGCATGTACACATCTAGAAATGTATTTTGGTAGAATCCCCTCCCAATTTGTGCAATGCTTTCAAGAACCATAATCCAGCAATGTATCCTGCTATGGCTATAATATACTACATCTTGCTAGATTTCAACCTAATCTCATAGAAGCCGTTCCTCATATTTTAATAAGAAGTCATTTTCATTCGTCTTCATGCATTTTATCTGCTCCACCACAATATATTTTTATGCCCCAAACAAAGGATCTTCCTCCATAACAAGATGGTCAAAGAAATAGTGTGTGGATAATCAGACGAAGTTGGGAGCTCCCCTTTAGGTAAGTATAACTTACAATGAATCCAAGAATTTAAGACGTCATCATTCTCAGCTTTCTCCCATCAAAATGGGGTCAGGAATGGAGAAAAATTCACAAAATTTTCAACTAAACTCCAATACTACATTCTAGTGCCAAATCCTAGCCAAGGTAGCTGAGAAAGAAGGTTCTTGAGTCTTGTCATAAACCTAGAACGCCAGTTAGAGGTAGATGGACCTACATTTTTGTCACACAGTTTAAGTTTAAGTTATGCAGCCAAGAAGCATCGTCCAAGTTTTCCTAAGCTAGACAAATAAGTAAGATGATACAATTTGCTAATAAGAAGTTCAACTGTACTAATGATTAAGCCAAAGAACATAATAGAATAGCACTTACAAACTTAGGGTGTACGTGCAATTTTTCAAATCTCCTGAATTTGCATTACACAATTTCCACCTTCAGAGAGTGAACATATGCCACAAAGCCAAATTTATATCATACTCATAAAAAGGAAAAATAAAAAAATAAAACTATAAACTCTCCTTAGATGAAGAACTCACTAAGGAAACAATATATACTCAGAAAAGGAAGAAATAAAATAACTAACTTAAAGAGACTCCAGTTTCATTATCCATGGAGACATATTTATTTATACCAAACCCCAAAACTTGAGGGCATTGATTGGTGTGACGGTAATGCTTCTAGCTTGCATGCTGGAGGATGCTGGATCACATCGCGGAAACAGCCTCTAAATGTATATGAGATTAAGGCCAAGTTCATCTTGACCCGTCCCATACCTTGTATAAGCAGGAGCCTTGTGACACCGGGACGCCCTTATCAAACCCCAAAAGGTCATGAAAAGGGCACGATGGTTCTCATACTCAAAAGAACCACGGTTAATCTTATTGTAAGCATATTAGTGCAAAATAAAATGCCTAGAAAGTCTAGGTTTAGAATTAAAACTGGCTAACCGCCCAGGGCCCATACACTGAAGGGGCTAAAAAATTTATAACATACACTGTATTCAATTGTTGATTTTTAAGAAAAGGACCCATGCACGTCAATCTTCCTTATACTAACATTTTTTATTCTTTTGAAGTCTTATGTAAAACAAAACATACTACAAGCTTATTGTTTAAGATTTATGATGTGGGGCCTCCTCCATAACTATTACTGTCGTTTATAGCCATATGGGCTCTGCTTATTACTTAGGCCCTTTATTTATCTGGCAGAGCTCAGAAAATTAGGCCACATTTACTCATTCAGCCATATTCATCCTCTCATAACTTTTTTTCAATAAATTTAAATTTCTTTCTTGTAAAAAGAATGTTAAGTATACTCTTGAAATATCTGAGAAACAAGTATTTTTCAAATGATTATTTTAACTTTGGTAAAAAAGAAGTATATTTATTAAGTATTGATATACTTTTCTATGTAATATAACTAATATAGTAAAAGGGTCTTATATTTTACATTCGCCCATGCCCCAATGTTCTCAGGACTGGCTCTGCCTTAGAGGTAGCATATTTGCTAAACTCAAAATGGCATTTGCCCATATGAAACTATAGATTTGCTAACAAAATTAACCACCAAATTTATCAAATCAAATTCAAAGTTGCAATAAGCTTTTAATTACCAAAAGAAGCAAGAAATGGGATAAAGATTGGATCTTTACTCAGTTCCCTAATCACAAGTCAACTGAAAATATCAATTTAAATATATTGAAATGATCAAGAAAAATTATCACTGTTTTATAACTTTAGAAATGGCACTTGTGCTAAAATAATGGATTTGCTAACAACAGCATAAACCACCAAAATGTCAATTCATCAGACAACAGTGCGAATACACAAGAACCCAGAAACGGCAATGAGCTGTTAATTACTAAAACATTCGATCTTTACCCAGTTTCCGAGGAGCACATCGAAAATTGTTATTGTGGCCACCTGAAAATTATAGATTTACCAAACAAGAACCCTCAATTTACTAAAAGAAGCAGTTGGAAATGGAACAAAAATTGGATCTTTACTCGTGATTATAATTTAAGAGGTGGTATATATGTTCCCACGCATAAAATTGTAGATTTGCCATCAACATAAACCAATATCCCAGCAAAAAAAAAAAAATCAGGAGCTATAGAACAAGGAAATGGAAGAAAGATTGGAACTTTACTCGGTTCCCTTCTGGCGAAGGATCCGGAACTGCTCCGGAGACAGGACAGCCCTCCATTCCTCCTCCGATTTCTGAGCCGGACTCGACGACGCCATGGCCACAGTCGTCTTCTTCCTCCTGATGCTCAGGAGAGGGAGCTTCCCGAGTCGAGAAAGAGTTAGAGAGTTGACTTTGGGGAGGAGGGATTGAGGATTGGAGGGGTTGAAGGTGTGAGGAGAGTTGATGCAGTTCTTAGAAGCTGGTGCTCAAACCCCATTTCCTTTTGTTCCTTGTATTTTTCTATTCTACTTTATCCATCTCTCTTCTATATTATGGTTGACCCTAAAGTAGAATAATAAAAAAATTATAAAAGCACTACAAAAATTATTCAGATTTTTTTTGGGTTAATTAGTTGTACCCCTTATGGTTTGTACGTATTTTGGTAATTGTCTCCGTTGTTTCAAAAATAAAGAACACCCCCTGGCTGCTTAATTTTTCACTCATTTTCTTCTATGCACCAGGGGTACAACTAATTAGCTTTATAAACCAGGGGGTGTTCTTTATTTTTAAAATAACGAAAACAGTTACCAAAATACGTACAAACCATAGGAGGGTACAACTAATTAACCCTTTTTTTTATTTAAAAGTTCGTCATTGTGAAAAAAATTGTTAGAGGCTGTCCACCACATTAGTATAAAAGCCAACTTTTTTGTTTATTTATTTTTCTTTTTCATCTTTTTCTACTTTTCTCCCAATTTTAAATATTGTTCTCAATCTATGTTCATGTTTAAATTTAATCTTCTAGTAACTAGGTTTATGATTCATTTTGGATGGATTTTCAAAGTTCGAAACCCATTTTAAGGTTTCGAACTTCAAAATTTCGTCCATAGTCGCGACGGGGACGATGATGGACTGTCCAAATTGTTGACAATCCTATATATAGTCAGGTATGTTAAAAATTTAACAGTCCTTCCAATTGGTATGACTCTCAACAAATATAACAATACTTCCATTGGGTAGGACAGTTAAAAAAATGGACAATCCTAAGTGTTCTTAAAGATAGCCCAACCGGCACTTGTTTGCATCACACCAATACAAGCAAAACTTTTTGCATAAAGGCTAAAATGTATGTCCATATACACATATACATATATCACACAAGGACAGGCGGAATTACTCTCTTTTGGAAACTTAGAAACTATAATTTTAATTGAAATAGTTGGTATATAAAATAGCAGTGATTGATGTCACGCCCCGGTCCCGTAGGACCGATTGTCCTCGCGAAGGCGTGATGCCGCATGAGCCTATATTGCGCTCACGCAAGGTGGATTCCATAACAGCCGATTACAGCAGCTTGCGACGGGGTCGTCGCACAGAAGTCCCAAGCAGAAACATTGAATAATACCAGCGGAAAGTCAAAACAAACACAAGTCATGCAAATAGATCTTTATTGATAACTGAAACAAAGATTACATAGGTAGCGCGAGGCCAAGATTACAAGTTGCTCAAGCTTACTTTTCTCTTTGATTACAAGTCACTCAACTCTCTCTCATCTCTCAGTACAATATGACGAGCCAGCGGATGCTTCAGACATGTGATGTCCATCCATTATGTCACGTATAAGTTTCGACTCCATGCGGTCTCACGCTTCGAAACGCTAAGGAACTCTGTGCCTCGACGCATCCAAGCGAGCTCCGCGCCAACGAGCTTCTACCTGTGCCTGCACATAAATACTATGTGGATGTCAGTACTCAACTGTACTAGTGGAGTGAGCTCCTCGCTCACCCATACAAAACCAACACATTCATTTACTTTTGTGCAACATAAACCCTTTATGATTGTCTTTCTATTCTTGTCTTAGGATTGATTTTAGGACATGGACGTCTGGCCTATTTTCTGTCTCTAGACCATCACCGTGCCTCACACCGATAACTTACTTATCGTTGTGCCTCTAGACCATCTCGTGCCAACAACATCAACTTATAAACTCGTGCTTGCCTTTCGGCCCATATTTGAAATGCAACAACTTGGTCATTGTTTCACTTAACAAAATGCCCTTAAGGCTTTTGAAAGAAAACGAGAAAAAGTACAAAAGTACAAATAGTTTCTGGAAAGTATTGCTATGGAAGTCTGATCTGAGAGCGATCACTTTGTTCCTTGGACCACACGATGATAATGAAGAGAACTGCTTAGAGAAGAACAACTGGAAGAACTAAGTCACCAGAAAGGTATCGACACGGTTGGCAGTGATGGCACAGTCGAATGCTTTTCTGATTTGCTTCACTCTGTTCTTGAGAAAAAGTTGAAGAGAAATACTCTGAAAAATCACTTTACTCTGAAAGTCTCTGGGCTCCAAAATCTTGTACCTCTTTCTTAAAAAAGAAGTCTTTATATAGACTTATCTTCTGTGCGTAAAAAACATCAATATTGAGTCTCTACGCAAGCTGTCACGACCCACACCCTGAAGAGGGGCACGAGCACGTGGTTACGTCCAGCCTACGCCGCAGAATCGGCGGTAGAACGCTGTATATAGGGTCTGTAACTACTACGACTAAATAGATAAAGGTACCTGTACAGTATATACACTCCGAATGGAGGTGACATAGCAATACAGTCTCAATCACAAATGCAAAACTAAGGTAGATAGCATGGAAAGGAATATAGATGAGAGCAGGAAATAAGTTCAAGATCCACACAAGTCCAGAGCTATACACACACAGAGTCATAGAAATATAATATAAAAATGCTACAAACTGAAAGTACTAGCTGGCTCGCAGGCCAGGCAAACCTAACTAAGCTACACTACTCAGGGTGAGCAAAGTTTAGTAGCTCTACTAACAAGCCACGGTCCAGGTCTACTCCGCCTCAGCCTCGACCCCATAATAGGTCGGGCAATCTGCCTCAGAATTATCTGTAATATATCAACGGTATCCTGTCAAGAAAATGAGCAAGTACAAACACCAACAGCAGTTCCATATGAATTGACAAATACTATAAGAGACAATATGAAATACAAGAAAAAGATATGTGAAATATATGGTAAAATCAGCAGAAAATGTATAAGAGATGTGAATACTGAATAGGACGACAATATATATATGATGACTTAGGAACTATTTGAAAGCCGAGTTATAACCCTTAAACCAAACATGGACCGGGGTTGTAACCCTTCTCCCGAACAGAACTTAGCCTCCTACGATAAATAAATATAAAAATGTGACTTGAATTATTATAGCGCTATGTGATCGGCTAGGGAATCATGGTAAGGTTATCCACTTGGCCCGACAAATCTGCAGTGATCTCATGAAAGTCATGCCGGCCAACCTGGATAACATGGACATGGAGGTATCTGCTACACCCTACGTGAGGTGAGAGTGGCACAAGCAAAATAGTGACATGGGGCTTTGATCACATAACCCCTAATAATTCTTCCATCCCCGAATAGTATCATGGATCCGGACATGGCACGTCATGACACGGGATTCAAAAGCAGGGGGCCAGCCCACTCCCAAATCGATGTCTATATAAGTACATGAAACATGGATATCACACCCAATATACCAAGGAAATCCGGGAATAACATCTCATGACAGGATCCGACGTATACTAGTCCGTGAACCATCGTATCGGAAATCATGTAAGACACTACAACTGAATCGGATATAGTAGATATCAAGACAATAAAAACTATCAGTGAATGTACTCGCCTGTGGTCCTAAGCTGATAAGGTGAACAGACGCTCAGAGTAATCACAGACCTAAAATAAGATACTATGAGTCAAACAGGATTTTATACTGAAAAAGGAAACTAATTTAAGTCATGAATGCAAGTCTAAGTTAAACTAGGTCAATCTAGATCAAATTGAGTCATACTAGGTCATACTGGTTCATACTAGGTCATACCATCACTGGGAGTCAATCCAAGTCAAACTAGGTCAAATGGGGTCAAAGGTTGACTTACAGTTGACTTTTGGTTAACTGATCAACCCTGGTCAACTCTGGTCAACTCTGGTCAACTCTAGGTCAACCCTAGGTCAAACTAGTCTAATGTTGACCAACTGTTGACTTTCAGTCAACTGGTCAACTCTGGTTTGGTTTCGGTCAAATCTAGTCACTTATAGGCTAAGTTTGACTCTCGGTCGACTTTTGTTGACTTTTGGTCAAAATGGTCAACCGAAGTCAAAACTAGTCTAGGAGCACTATATTTGATCATTACCAACCAAGGGAACTAAGTTCTAACCATATCTAAATCTCTAAACTCAAATACCTACATTACCCTTACCAAGGTAATCCCGATACCTTGCCCAATACAAAGAAACCCTACTAATTCTCAAGATACTAGCCTAGGCTCCCTAGGGTAGTTAGATACTATCCTATCTAAGGGTTACCTACCAAGATACATAGGTTTCCTAGATATCTAACCTATTTTAGATCACATGTTGGTTTACCCTTATTACCTTACCATGATATTCTCTAACTTCTAATTTAACTAACCACTCACCACCAAACTCACTCACTCACTCACTCATAACACCCATGATACCACACTTATAGGTTTTCCTATAGGTTCACATATAGGCTCTCCTATAGGCTATTAGCTACATATATATACCCTCTAGACACTTATATAGACTCATCCATACACACACACACATAGGCTCACACACACACAACTCACAAACACACACAGAGGCTGAATGTAGGGACTGCTTTGGAGTGGTCTAGGGACTAGTTTAGGGGCTAAACATGTGGACTGTATTGGACATGTTAAGGATAGGTAAGGGACTGATTTTAGGATGGTTTAAGGGGCTGGATTGGGGCCTGTTCAAGGCTGATTTGTGGACTGTTTGGGACAGCCATATGGGACTGTTTTGTATAGTGGTTAAGGGGGCTGCTAAGGGGACTGGATGAGGCTGCTATGCTGGTAGCTAAGGGACAGGTTTGGGGGTTATATGTGTCACGCCCCGCTCCCAGGAGCGATCGTCCTCGCTAAGGCGTGATGCCGCACGGGCCTAGGTTGCGCCCGTACAAGGCTATGTCCAGAAACGGTCGATTTAAGCTAGGCCACAGAGTCGCACAGAGTGTCTCCATTTGCAGCAAAAGTAAATGAACACAAGTAGAAGTGAATTCAAACTCTTTATAGATCATTCAAGAAGTTTACAAGCGGCGCTAGGCCGAGTTTACAAGTCTCTCAAGCTCTCTCTCTTTAAAATCTAAAAGGCGTGCCAAGTGGCTTACAAGATGGGATGATTCATGGCGATGTTCCGATACATTATGTCCTGTATAGGGTGCTTCAGCTTCTTGCAACGTCCCAAGGCCCTGGAGTTGGCTCCGCACCTTAACACGTTCGATGGAAGCTCCGCACCCGCCGGCGTCTCCTGCATCCTGTAAGCAGAATGTGGGGTTATCAGTACATTGTTATGCACTGGTGGGGAGGCTAGCTCGCCCACAATGCTATCATTACCAAACACGTTCTATTTCCTTTTGTGCATCTCTATCATTCATTGTCTTTCTAATCTTGCCTTAGGATCAATTTCATGGCATATTTCATAGCCTATCTCGTGTTGCCAATTTCAAGTGTCGAATGGAAATACATGCATGACTTACCCATACTTACCGTCCGGCCTTCCCTGTTCAATGTAAACCAAGTTAGTCAATAATTCATATGCAACATTCAGTGTTCAAGAGTGTGATCCTGCCTCAGGTTCTAGCGCGTTGTAAGCGTATTCACAAACTCATTTGTACGAAGTATTCTTGATCGTTTTGTGTGTTATATCCCAGCCTGTTCAGAAGGTGTTTTGTTCAGTTGACTTAGACTACTTTGATTTCAGTGCAAGGACTTGCACGTGGATTGCCACCAGCAAAGCCCACTTAAATCTATATGCACCGGTCGCTGGCATGTCAGCCATTTTGGACATTTTCCCCTGTGGCATTCTCATCTATCAAGCGTGATGGCTGGTACACCCTGATAGACTATTGAATAACGGCCCTACGTTTGGTTATGTGCCCAAGCCCGCACATTCTGTCCGCCCGTAGGCCATGATTCCGCCTAGGCCGGCCACGAAATCGTCGTTCGTTGCCCTTGGAATCCTTTTTCGCTCGTACACGAGCCGTCCACGACCATTTCGTATTTTATTGTCATCTTAACCTAACGGCTGTCTTTGAGCCATAGGCTAACCCTTAGCCATATTACGTTATCGACCAGGTTGGCGTCCATGCAGCGCGGGTAGCGAGCCCCGTTGTACGTGCCCGTCACACCTGTCGCTAACCATTCTTTTCTTTCTTATCTTTCCTTCATTCTTTCTTTTCTTTCTTTCTTTCACTTGTTCATTCGTTCATTGGTTCTTTCACATATTTGTTCAATTCATTCACGTATTCATTCGTTGATTCATTCATTCACTTATTTTGCAACTCCCTGTGCGAGAGTCGCCTTGGCGACCCATCGGTCCCATAGTCTTTCAATGTTGCTATACTCTACTCGGAATGACTATGTTGAATAGCCTTCCCGTTTCATTTGTTGTAAACCATTCATTGCTTCATTGTTGAACGCGTAAGGTACTCGAAAGTAAGCTTGTGCCTTAGCACGAGCGTGGAGCGCGGTGTGAGAGTTCTCATATTTTTTTATGTTCTTTTCCATATTCTATACAAGCATACAAGATGGGATTATTCCCTTAGCTAGGTGCGTTGGGTCATTTATTAGCATACGCGGTGTTATCGCCGAGCGGTTTCAGTGATAGTGTCCGTATTGTTATCTGTCTAGGCTAAGCACAGACGGGTTCATCGGAGCCACCCACCTTAGCGATGTTCGCATCGGCCGAGCGATACTCCGAGCGCGCCTTTGATAGTCTAAGTCTGGATTCATCTTGACGGGCCAATGTAAGCCTTGCATCGATTCTTCATCAGGTCGATGCCAACTCTTCGGGTCGACGGCTCGTTTGAGTCGTTGCATTTGCCGTTTAAATCGGCGTTCCTCTAGGGCGAAGCGGGTCACTACATAATACACCACTCAAAACAAGTCTCGTCCTCGAGACTTCATGAGTGCAGGTCATCCTACCATTCCTTAACTCGTGTCATCGTGTTTCATAGACAATTCTATCGAACGGCTCTATCGTTCGATGGCATCGAACCATGCTCAGTACCTTTCCAAGTTCCGTGTCGCATACATTTGATCGATTTTATTGAATGGCTTTTTATTCATCCTTAGAGTTGATGGCCCTTATTCAATCGTCGCGTTTCTTCGACTTGGTTGCTATTTCGACATATCATGGGACTGAAACGGCCGCACGAGGTGCGTTATAATTCGTCAAATGCGAGTGTCGTAGGTTGAGGCTAACTCACTCATTCGTTCATGTGCATCGCAACACCCACTTGTAGCTGCATTCGAGTTCATCATATCGCTGAGTTTGGATCGTGCACATATTCAAGGCGTCCTCCGAATACGTACATTTCAACCAAGTTAGCGATTAGCGAAGTCGGACAAGCTACTCGTGATAGTTTTGATTTGCCGATCGTTTTGCTAACTTCGATTTAAAACCGAACTTGTGTGCATCTCACTATCGTTTATTTCGGTCATCGAGATGATTCGATTCGTTTCTCAAGCGTTCTTGTCGATGAAATCAATACGATTTCTTCTTAGCGGGGTCGACCAAGTCTAAGTAATTTCCGTCTGATTCAAGACCAAGTATTGCAATATCATCGAGCACGTCTTTCAAATCAATGATTCAATTCGTTATCCCAACTTTACTTATGCATCATCCATTCCTATCTTTTCCTTCATTTGGGGCCAATCTCGCCGCGTTCATGCACACTCCAGTTCTCCGTCCTACTCTAAGTCTTGTGCCCAAGTCATCGTCCGTCCAGACAACACTGTAAATGCTATCGCACAGATTCAATCACTCGGCATAGGGTCGTCCATCTATCCGCCAGGTCAGCTCACAAGGTCATAGTTACACGTTAAGTCCATTGCTCATCGTGCAAGGTCGTTGCACGACGCTCGCCCCAAATCCTATGGTCAAACCATTTGTTCGCTTGTACGGGAGTTTCTAACCAAGTTTGTTCACTCAAATTTCTAAACATCAAGCAGTGTTCCTCCTATTCGCATTAACATATTCTCCGCTCCATGTCTGAGCTCATTCAGGAAAGTCATACTACGATAGGTTGTCCTCAATCAAATCCTTGACATGTCAATCTCGTGTGTCCGCACTAGCAATTACCATAGTCTATCTCTTCAAGTATGTTTGATATAATTCACCTATCCATCCTATCCAATTCACATAGTCGATCACAAGGTCGTCTAGCCTTGCAATATGTCGCGCCCCGATCTCACGCAAGTCTGATTATCTACGGCGGACATGAATCACCATGTCAACATTCCCGCAGAATAATCGTCCTCATCGGGACGTAACTCTTGCGTTGCGTCTAGACTTGCTTATTTTCGATACACGGATTGGGTCTACTCAATCCTCAAGTTTTCTCATTCTTCAGTCGCAAGTCCTAACAATCCTCGAATCCACCTTCGCTTCAAACCACAAGTCGAAGCAATCAAAATTGCCATGCCATGATATTTGAGTTCGACCATTCCTGCTGGACATGAATCACCATACCAATGCTCACGCGGAACGATCGTCCCAAATCCGACGTAACGTATGTGCGAGGCTGGAGTTGCGCTCGCGCAAGACAAGATCGTTGTCGTTGTGGTTATCACCGAACAATCAAGTCACTTTCCTCTCCATCCAACATTCATTTCTATCCAATCCCCAATATAGCATCCTTCGAAATAATAACTTCTAACACGGTCATCATTCATCGAATTAGAGTACCCCCGAGTTATCGTACATCGATCTTTGATATGCCTCAATACCATCGATGATGCACATAACCTGACGATCTTCCTTTTGCAACGAATTCCGAGTCGTGCAACTTAATTCCTCAATTCACGTTGTCTCGTGCTAACTCTTCATTGAGCAACATCTATTCCAAATCCTTAGTCATTATCGCATTTCCAAACCAACGTTTTCTATGCACGCTATCTTCCGATCGTGCTATCTTCGATCTCGTCCATGGGTATTTTACCTCAACTCAAGTTTCAATCCCTTCGACTAAATTCAAAATCGTATGCACGATCCACTATGTTTTCCTCGACCAAGACCTCCATTCGTTTCATGATTCGCACTACGCATTCTTAATTCGTCCGAACGATATCTCGTTTGAGACTCTCAACGTCCGAAACCAACTAAGCGTTACTCATTCTAAGGCTTTGTGCGATATCATCGCTTGCCGACATACTCGTTCTACCCGTAAATCCTTTAGTTTTGCTCGAACAATTTTCTATAACGTCCATACACCACTCAGGGTTCGAGCCACTCGATTGGTCGTCGATGTTCACTCTTATTCTTCTTCGAAGCTATCACATACACCACTCGGAGTCAAGTCATTCTACAAATCCTCGAAAGGTTATTCGACTCCCGATCGACATGTCCAATTGTGCGTTCGCTCATTCTTCAAAATCTAAGAACCATTTCCCCGTGTTCGCTTTAGCGCCGGTCAAGTAGCGTCTCTATCAACATATGTTCTAAGTCTCCCTTATTCTCGTCCGAGCGATAGTCAATCTCGCTCGCAACTTGTTTGCACCATAAAGTCTAGGTGCGCGATACTCGGCACAACTTAGCAAAAGGCTGCGTGCATAACCATCCCGTTCGAACTATACTTCGGTCTCGTGTACTCGTTCGCTATTGTCAGCGTTAGGTTATTCAAGTACGCACTGCGTTTGCTACTTTTAGCATCGGTTCCTTCCAACTCAAGTACGTCGTGGTATGGCACAAAGGCCTTCACCTATCGATCCCGTTCAACCGAGTACTTGTACGAGCTTTTGAAAATATTAGACTTATTGTATGGAACATCCCAAGGCACAACGAGAGAGAGCGTACACTTCTCTTGTTTCCAACCGAGCTTTCAAAACTGAGAAAATCGAAATGAAGTCCAAGGACGTGAAGCCGTGCTCTGATACCAATCTGTCACGCCCCGCTCCCGGAGGAGCGATCGTCCTCGCTAAGGCGTGATGCCGTGCGGGCCTAGGTTGCGCCCGTACAAGGCTATGTCCAGAAACGGCCGATTTAAGCTAGGCCACAGAGTCGCACAGAGTGTCCCCATTTGCAGCGGAAAGTAAATGAACACAAGTAGAAGTGAATTCAAACTCTTTATTGATCATTCAAGAAGTTACAAGCGGCGCTAGGCCGAGTTTACAAGTCTCTCAAGCTCTCTCTCTTTAAAATCTAAAAGGCGTGCCAAGTGGCTTACAAGATGGGATGATTCATGGTGATGTTCTGATACATTATGTCCTGTATAGGGTGCTTCAGCTTCTTGCAACGTCCCAAGGCCCCGGAGTTGGCTCCGCACCCGCCGGCGTCTCCTGTATCCTGCAAGCAGACTGTGGGGTTATCAGTACATTGTTATGCACTGGTGGGGAGGCTAGCTCGCCCACAATGCTATCATTACCAAACACGTTCTATTTACTTTTGTGCATCTCTATCATTCATTGTCTTTCTAATCTTGCCTTAGGATCAATTTCATGGCATATTTCATAGCCTATCTCGTGTTGCCAATTTCAAGTGTCGAATGGAAATACATGCATGACTTACCCATACTTACCGTCCGGTCTTCCCTGTTCAATGTAAACCAAGTTAGTCAACAATTCATATGCAACATTCAGTGTTCAAGAGTGTGATCCTGCCTCAGGTTCTAGCGCATTGTAAGCGTATTCACTAACTCATTTGTAAGAAGTATTCTTGATCGTTTTATGTGTTATATCCCAGCTTGTTCAGAAGGTGTTTTGTTCAGTTGACTTAGACTACTTTGATTTCAATGCAAGGACTTGCACGTGGATTGCCACCAGCAAAGCCCACTTAAATCTATATGCACCGGTCGCTGGCAAGTCAGCCATTTTGGACATTTTCCCCTGTGGCATTCTTATCTATCAAGCGTGATGGCTGGTACACCCTGATAGACTATTGAATAACCGGCCCTACGTTTGGTTATGTGCCAAGCCCGCACATTCTGTCCGCCCGTAGGCCATGATTCCGCCTAGGTCGGCTACAAAATCGTCGTTCGTTGCCCTTGGAATCCCTTTTCACTCGTGCACGAGCCGTCCATGACCATTTCGTATTTTATTGTCATCTTAACCTAACGGCTGTCTTTGAGCCATAGGCTAACCCTTAGCCATATTACGTTATCGACCAGGTTGGCGTCCGTACAGCGCGGGTAGCGAGCCCCGTTGTACGTGCCCGTCACACCTGTCGCTAACCATTTTTTCTTTCTTATCTTTCCTTCATTCTTTCTTTTCTTTCTTTCTTTCACTTGTTCATTCGTTCATTGGTTCTTTCACATATTTGTTCAATTCATTCACGTATTCATTCGTTGATTCATTCATTCACTTATTTTGCAACTCCTGTGCGAGAGTCGCCTTGGCGACCCATCGGTCCCATAGTCTTTCAATGTTGCTATACTCTACTCGGAATGACTATGTTGATAGCCTTCCCGTTTCATTTGTTGTAAACCATTCATTGCTTCATTGTTGAACGCGTAAGATACTCGAAAGTAAGCTTGTGCCTTAGTACGAGCGTGGAGCGCGGTGTGAGAGTTCTCATATTTTTCTATGTTCTTTTCCATATTCTATACAAGCATACAAGATGGGATTATTCCCTTAGCTAGGTGCGTTGGGTCATTTATTAGCATACGCGGTGTTATCGCCTAGCGGTTTCAGTGATAGTGTCCGTATTGTTATGTGTCTAGGCTAAGCACAGACGGGTTCATCGGAGCCACCCACCTTAGCGATGTTCATCGACCGAGCGATACTCCGAGCGCGCCTTTGATAGTCCAAGTCTGGATTCATCTTGACGGGCCAATGTAAGCCTTGCATCGATTCTTCATCAGGTCGATACCAACTCTTCGGGTCGACGGCTCGTTTGAGTCATTGCATTTGCCATTTAAATCGGCGTTCCTCTAGGGCAGAGCGGGTCACTACAATATGGACTGCTATGGGGCTGTGTACAAGGGCTGATTTGGACTGTCATTTAGGGGTTGAAATGGGGCAGCAATGGACAGGTAAGAGACAGGTTTTAGGCTGTGTTAGGACAGCTATGTATGCTGTGTTAAGGGGCAGGTTAAGGGGCTATTAGTGGCTGAACCAAGGGGCTAGACTAGGACAGGTAAGGGGCAAGTTTGGACAGTTTGTAGGCTGTCAAAGGGGGTGAACCATGGGGCTGATTTGCCCTGCTACCGCTGCTATTTAGTACTGCTGTTAGTAGCATGTATCCCCCCCAACTCTCACTCATATCCACTCATTCCCCTCTCTAAACTCCCACACTCCAATCACTCACAAACATTCTCTCAAACACCTCTATACAATCACATATCAATACCCACACCAACACTACCATTCTAAATTCTCCTTCCCTTGGCCGAAACCACTATACCCACAACACAAATGAATACACATTGTATCACATATATACATATATAAGCCACAAATATATATACATATATATATATATATATATATATTTTATATATATATATATACATATATATAAAAATATATATATGTATATCGCCACCTACGGCAGGGTGGTTTGGCTGGCCGGCCGGCCTCCTCGGCCAGGCCGCCGCCTCGCTGTGCCTCTTCTCCCGCTAGGAGGCCCCCTCTACCCCCCTCATCCTCGCCCCCCCGGTCTGCTGTCCCGGCAACCCCAGCTGATGGGGGATTCGTCGGGTTCCTCCTCAGCTTCTCCTCGTCGGGCTTCGCCTGGATCCCGCCCGCCTGGACTCAATGGATTTCCCACCTCGGCACGTCAAGTTCCCAGCGGTCGCCGCCCTCGGCGCCGCAGGCGTCGCCATTCTCGGCGCCATCCAGCTCCCTCCCTCCCATCCGGGTCCTCGCCTGCGACCGCCCAGGCTCCTTCCGACTTGGCTGTGACCGCCCAGGCTCCCTCCGACTTGGCTGCGACCGCCCATCCTTCCCTTCCTCCAGCGCCCCCGAGGAGGCGCCCATCTCGGCCCCTGCCGCCTGGGCCTGCCCGCCCCCCCACTCGCGGCGGCGCCACCCCCTCGGTCGAGGACGCCCGCTCCTCCCTGCGGTGGCCAAACTCGGCCACCTCCTCTCTCGTCCTCCGTCCCCCGGCGGTGGGTGGCCAAACTCAGCCACTTCCACCCTCGCCTCCCCTCATTCCCCCCACCCAGCGCCGGCGTTGGTCTCGTCTACGCCGGTGGCCCCCTCCTCCCCCAGCTTTCCTTCCTCGTGGCAGCGCAGCTCCCGGTGCGCACGTCGACGACGGTCCGCCGTCCCCAGCGGCGTCTTCGCCCCCCCTTTGTGGAGGCCCCTCGCCGGCGTTGGCGTCCGTGGCGTCGAAGCCCTCTGGCCTGAGGCGCTCCCGCCTCACCCCCCTCCATTTCATCAATTTCTCTCGCTAGAGCCGCTCCTCCGGAGTCCTCCCGGCCGCGCCGCTCTGGGCCGGCACCATCTGCCGGAGCCCCCCTGCACCGGCGGTCTCCACTCCCCTCCGGAGTATTCTCCTCCTCTCCCCGGTGTCTCCTCCTCCCATCGGAGTCATCCGCCCCCCGGTGTCTCCTCCTCCCACCGGAGTCATCCGCCCCCCCTCGGGTGCCCCCCTCCGTGCCCCCCTCCTCCCACCCCTCCGTGCCCCCCTCCTCCGTGCCCCCCTCCTCCCCCCGGAGTCTCCTCCTCCCACCGAAGTCTCCCTCCCTCCGTCGGAGGCTCCCGGCGCTTCGCGCTGGCGGGGGAGGGGGAGGCGAGGCTCCTCGAGCCGAGCGCCCCCCTCGGGCCGCACCCCCCCTCGGGACTCGCCACCTCGTGGCTTGAGCCCCCCAGTGGCCCACCTAGGGCCTTGTGCCCAAACCCCCTCCCAAGAACGTTCGGGGCTGATTTGAATTTTGAATTTTCAAAATTTAGTTTTTGAATTTTCGAAATTCCACTTTTTGTTTTTCCGAAATTTCGAAAATTTCGGTTTTCGAAATTTCAAAATTGCGTATGTTAACCTTTCTCTTTCCTACCTTGTCCTACTGGGCTCGTTTTGTGTTTCGAGGCCCAGCACCTGTCTGTAACGCTCCTTCGGAGCCACCCCTTTCTTTTCAATAAAACTTCTTCTTAAAATATATATATATATATATATATATATATATATATATATATATTATATATATAATATATATATATATACATATAGTTCAATAATATGATACAATATGATACATAGAAAAACACATCCCTAAACCAATGAAAATCTGGGATTTAATCTCTAATAAATCATTTACACTATATACATAATAAATACAAGTGTCCAAATAGATTTTTTCCACTATGACACAAACCTACACATAGGACACATCTAAAAGTCTCCAAATGGACACGAAATGGACACAAATGGAGACAGAACCATGGGGGTCATTCCTATGGGTCTAAAATCACCCTATATGCATGAGAAAATGAAAAGGAGAAGGGATTTACACCTCCCGGTAGATCGAATCGAAGAAAAGCCTTCCCGATGCGACACTGACACGTAGGAATCCCGAATGGACACGAACGAGCTCCGAATCCTTCCAAACTTGGCTAGCTTCCTCCTTGGCTTGAGTAGAGAAGGAAAGAAAAAGATTGGGTGGAAGAATGAAAGAATTTGGTGGAGAGATTAATGGAGATTGCTCTCTAAAATTAATTTGGGGAAGAACAAGAGAGAGAATGTGGATGAGAACAAATGAATGAAAGAGTGACTCACTACTTATCCCCCCCATAGGGGCCGGCCCAAAAAGGGTGAGGTGTCCCTATATGAAATGTCTAAAATACCCCCCTCTAATCTATAAATTATTATATTGGAAAGGGTTTAAGTCGGGGGCTAGTTTAGTCATTCTAATGTCTCTAATCACACTAATCCTATCCATAATAATTAGCCTAACCACTAACTAAAATAATTAGCATGTGGGCCATGGCTAACTAGTGTGGGTTCCACTAGAGTCAACACTACCCCGGGTCCCCGATACAAGTCGGATTGAGTTGAAATTCGAACCCGACTTAAATAACCCCAAAATAATATTATAATTAAATAATTAATTTCAAAAATATTCTAAAATAAAAATGACAAAAATACTCTTGTTTCTAAAAACTGGGGGTGACACAAGCTACTAGGATAACTGTCACCCACGTACAGAAATTAGCCTCTACGCATGTTGACATATGTCCCATTACTTCAGCAAAACAAGGATAACACGTTCCCACGTCCTCGAAAATGTGGCATGAAAGTCACGTATACAAGCCACTTTCCCACATAATCAGAAAAAGCTGAGCGTAAAATAGCTCAAAGTAAGCTTCCTGCGTAAAGTGGCTAAGAAATAGCCTTGAGCGTATAGTTAGCTCAAATAAACTCTACGCACACATAAAAAAATTAGCTAAGATAGCCTTGAGCGTAAAAAGCTCAAATAACTTTCATGCGTAAAGGAAGTTGTTTCTCAAGCGTAAAGTAGCCCGTTTAAACAAATGATCCTGGATTAGTGTGAAAATCTTCTTGGCTTCTGTGCAAATCTTTGTCAGAAAATCAATCTGTCAGAGCAATATCAATCGCACATTTAATGCGATATAGACAGCTGTCTTCTGCGTAAAGTCTGAGGATGGCTCTTGCGTAGAGCAACTTGCGTAGAGTCTGAGGATGGCTCTTACGTAGAATTTGAACTTCTTTGACTTGGTCCTTTTATAAAATATGATAAAAATATATCATAATTTATTTTCGCTTCTACAAGACCCCCTTCAAAGTTTTCAAATTTTTTCTAAGATTTGAAATACTTTGAACAGAAGTGTAAAATTCGGATATCCAACAGTCATCCGCGTAGAGTTCGGGATACCCAACAGTCATCAGCGTAAACTTCGAGATACCCAACAGACACTTTGAGAATTCAAAACGATTTTAAGTTTTCTATAAATAGAATTCCAATGGTAGAGAGAGAACTTTACTCATCTCTTTCATTCTCAATCCTTTCTACTCTCATCTTCGAAATCTTAGTTAAAGTAAATGGCCCCCAAGAGCAAGACCACCGCCGGTGCGAAGGGCAAGAAGCCCACTGTTGCGTCGACGGCTAAACGTGTGTGGAGACCACCGTTCCATCATCGGAGGCAATCCCAAAGACTAATCCCGCTGTGGCTCCGGCCATGATAGGTAGAGACCATATCTATTTTGGATGTGGGTTCGTCGGAGAAGAAGAAGAAGATAAACCGAACCAAAAACCCCAAATCTCACGCCCCGTTATACGTGTCAGCGTAGAGAAGGGTCAACAAAATATGCCCACGTTTATACGTGTCAGCGTAGAATGTTAATCACCAAATACGCCCACGTCTATATGTGTGAGCGTAAAAGCTCAAAATATGCCCACGTTATACGTGCGAGCGTAAAATATGAAAATACGGCCACGTTATACGTACGAGCGTAAAATTGAAAAATACACCAGTCAAAAGACTATATATTTTTACATGTAAAATTTTACACTTTTGAACAGAAGCGTAAAAATATGCAAGACTGTATCTTTCACACGTAAAACTTTATTTTTTTTAACAGAAAAAGTACGCGTAAAAAATTTCATACTTAGACTGCGTAAAAACCCTTGCATAAAACAAATTCTCTAAAAAAATAGAGAACTTTTTACGCGTAAAACTCATATATAGTCATTTGCGTAGAGTTTTGAATTTGCATAGAGTTCATATTTGAATTTTTTTACTAACTTAATTTTTCTTTATTGAACTTCTTTTGCAGTGAATTTGGGGGCCCATCCTCTCTCTGAGGTGTTTGGCTCACCAGCTGGCATTCTGGGATCAAATTATCTGGAGAATTTATCCCATGTCGAATTCCTACAAACTGACAAGCAGTATCCGTATGAAAGACATCAATTGATAACTGCTCAAAGAGATAGAATGTTGCTGTCTCTGATGAATGGGGAACTATTGACATCGCTGGATGGCAGCATTATCTGAAGCCAGCATTCATGTTCGGGGATGCAATTGACTTCAAATCCCAGACAAACCCCAAGAAGAAGTCTTGGGAGTTCAGATTTGGGGAAAAGGCGATGTATCTCCCCACAATGCCAAGAGATTATCCTCTTTCCTCTTTTGTTCATGCTACTCATCCGAGGCGGATGATCTGGAATCTGACTTCCAACAGTCATGGAAGACCAGGGAGAATCATATTCAAGAGGGATGAGAACCAAATGGGTTATCATATAAGTACTCCCAGTGGTGGTGTCGTTCCTTTCTCTGACTTATTTCCTGGATTATACCAAGCTAGGGCTCTGCTCTGATCCAGCCAGTGCAGATACCGATGTTCATAAACAAGTTTATGAATGCTTCAGTACTATATCCCTAAGTCAACCCTAGGCTGCCAGGGTGGATGACCCCTCACAATAAGAATTGGATTCAACTTAGTGCTTGGATCATGAAGAACTTCGAAGCGAAACTGCGAGCCATTGGACTATTTGAAGCAATAGCCTCCACGAGTCAAGGCATACCTATGAATAATAACTTGTTCTTGGCTTTGATGGAGTTGTATATCAGCTCAACAGGAACCTTTGCAACCCCGATAGGTGAAATGGGTATTGCACTGCATGAGATACAATTTATTTCCAAGCTGCCAATGGAGGAAGTTCCATACGAAGAATACGTTCCCTCCAACCAGGAATTAGCAGAGATCAGCCAAAAAAATCCTGGTTTAGTCGAAATATATCAAGAATTGATGTGCCATTATCTGATTTGCACCACTATGTATGAAAGTGGATCGCATTTGGCATACATAATAAATGTACAACATATCTATTCTATCATAAGAATAGAATATCCAAAGGATGACAAGGAGAGATTCCAAGACAACAAGGCTCAACCCATCAACCCTTGTTCAATAATTCCTTCGGATATGATAAATAATTGGATGATCACATATAAGTCTCCGGACAAATATTTGACCACCAAGAGGGAATTCCCTGCGGGGACTGAAGCACTGAGCTATCTGAAACATGGCAGTCGAAAGCTCTCAAAGAAAGCCTTGCTGGCGGGCTTTCTTTCCCTGTGGCTATGAAGATGGGTCGTACCAGGGACTAGTACAGTCGATAGGATTCACCGAAACGTACTATGGCCAGCAGTACGTTTGGTATTCAAGGCCAGACTCAACCTATTATCGGTAATGGTATGTCGGATAAATACAGGTTTGCGAGCATTTGGTGATGAACTGATCAATAATGCTCCTTACCGAAAATATTCCCCTAGGGTGGAGATGCCCTACACTTATTTAATGGGCTGGTTATTGCATCACAACTGCAAATTATTGCCACCAGTCCCTGAAAATGATGGAGCTATTCCTCCAGAAGTTTAGTAAAGCCACGTGGAATGCGACTTCAGTGGCAGATACCCAAGCAACACTAAACTTCTCCCATGGATGGAACTTTTTCTGCATACGACCACCAGTCACAGCCGACTGTTTTGGTGTGCAATTTGAAGATGTAGGTCGAAGAGAATTGAGATACCTGTACCAGTCTTTAAATGGCTAGTATGTATCAGACCTTCACATCTGATGTATAGAACTGAAGACAATTGTATCTTCGAACCGTATCTACCCAGTCGGTTCGCTCGTCAGTTCGGGTATGACCAGCTTCACGTTGGTAACCCCTCCACTACTTTTAATTATTATGGAAAGTTAGTGGATGGCGCGAGGGCATGGCGGTATTTCACCGCTGGATGCACCGGTGCCAAATTCCATGTGTCGACTGCCACAAGTACAACTGAGCTACGAATGCTTCATTCGTATGCTCATTTTTATGCCTCCATTCGTTTCTTCGCGAAAGACTACAACATGAAGGGAAGTCTTCGGTGTAGAAAAAGGAAGCAGACGCCGAAGAACCAGTTATGGTACCTTCGGACATACCTGATGATGATGTTGTTCCAGATGAATATTTGGAAGCAATCCCTACGGGAGTTGGGGAAACAGCTGCAGGACCCATTACCATTACTACAACCCGAAGCGTAAACCAGACACAGCTGTTACTCTCCGGGAAAAGAAAAAGAAGATTACTGTTAAAGGGCCTTCCAGACAGAGAGCCGCTACTCCAGAAAGCGAAACTCCTGTTGAGGAGCGTCAAAACATTACATCTTCTTTAGCTCAACTTGGAGAAGGATATTCAGCACCTCAACCAGCTGCAACAACAGAAGTTATAGGGGTCCTATCTCCAGGACGTCTCAGCACTTCATTGCATTTAACTTCGCCACAAAAGGCGCAAGCTGTTGAAGACACCGCCACAACTTATGCTATTGATCCGGAACCCATCCCCTCAGATGAACCGGCTCTTGAATTAGAAGATGATGACTGGGATATGGATTATGACGCACTCTTGTCGCGTCCTACCTACTCCTGGTAAAGATAAATTACATAAAATTTATACAAAAATATGTATTATGATTTTGTATATTGACTATTTTGTTTAATCTTTGTAGGTATCATTACTGTGGCAAAGCCTGTTGCTCCTCCTCCTCCTCAAAAGACTATTCATGAAGAAGAAGTAGAATCTGAAAAAGAAAGTTCTTCTTCAAAAAAGATTCTCTTTCTAAGAAAGATTCTCATCTGTAGAGATTCAACAAGAGCTCGCAGGAGAGGCACATAGGAATTGCCTTCTCTTGCCGAAGAACCAGTTGCAGACGAAGAGCCAGCTGTTAATAAATAGATTGTTGAGGCTGTAGATGTAGCGATAACATCAATTACTCCTGCCAGTCTAGATCAAGTTCCTGAAACATTCGTGCTCGAGTCTGGATCGAACATAGGAGACATCACCTCCATGATACCATCCTCTACCACCGAAACTCATCCTCCGGAGGTAGCAGAGAAAGTTATTGAAGATGTAGTCCCAGAACTTCCTGGGACTCAATTAGCCATGGTAATGATAACGGATAGATCGTTGACTCAACTTGCTACCACAGCAACAGCAGCACCTATCTCCAATCTTCAGGAAAAGAGATTGGCAGATATCGTCGATACACCAAGCTCTAACGCTGATATGAATCTTTTGGTAGAGATTCATACTGAAACTTTTTACAAAACTTTGGCAGCGTTGGTCAAAATGGTCTTGAAGAAAGGCCTCAGTTATGAGAGCTTAAAAAGTGTTATTGCTACTACCATAGACAACATAGCAATGTTCAACGATACTGAGAGGGCAACAGTTCTGCAGAAAATAGTCCAGGGACATGAACAACCCATCAAGGAATATCTAAGGTTGTCAAGTGGGACTATAGAAAGCCTTGTCCAATCCGAGTATGATGCTCTCACCAATGAGTATACAACTCGAGAAACCACCTTCAAAGAATCTCTTCAAGATTATAGTAATAAGGTGGCTATGGAGAGGACTTTCTAGAAAGAAAATAAACCTTTATTGGAGCAGCATCAGCAAGCCTGCGACTCTATGAATATTAAAATTCATCAACAAAATAATAGAATTCGTGAAGTCGAGGCTGAGCCGGCTCGATTAAAGGAGGAGCAGACCCGGATGACGGCAGATAGGGATCAATTTTTAAGGCAAAGTTCCATTTTGGAAGAACAGATCTTTGGTTCTGAATCAAAATAAAAACCCTTGAAGATGCCAAAGACCAAATGATAGCTGCCTTTGCTGAACTTTTTCACCTCTGCACTGCGGAAGCTCGAAGATCTATGGCATACACAACTGTAGTGGGATCTCGTGAAAAACGTCTGGCAGAGTTGCAGAAGATGATTGAAGATTTATCTGCTCCACCTTAGAAAATTTTTTTTACTCAATAAAGAATTTTCATCTTCTGCCATTTCTTTTATTTTGCTGATGTACTATTTCCAATCATGAAATAAATAAAATATATTTAAAATATGTGTGAGATAGAAAACAATTATCAGAGGTAATATGGACATAATAAGTTTTTTAAACTCAACAAAGTAGATTATATCTATCCAGAGGTAATACGGACATGATAGATAACAAATCTTGTTTCTTTTAAGAGTATACAATACTATCAGAGGTAATATGAACATAATAGATCGTAATGACTCAAAGAAAATAGATTAATATCTATTCAGAGGTAATATGGACATGATAGATAATAAGGAAAAGAAGTAGATTTAATATTATTCAGAGGTAATGAGACATGATAAATAATATCTTTTTCTTTCTGAAATCAGCTGGTAAGACAGAAAATCAAAATTCTCTTTTAGGAGAATAAATAATAAATCATCAGCTTAACCAAACCTTGGTAGCTGGGGAATAAAGAAGAAATTCAAACGTAGCATTTCTTCAAGAATTTACCGTTAATTGGCATTATGAGCAAATCTCCATTAGGTTTAGATAACCTATAAGCACCATTGGAGAATACGGTTTCGACTACATAAGGACCCTCCCATTTAGCTTGGAACTTGCCTTTACTCTTATGAGTCATAACCATAGGTCTTCGGATAGCTAGAACTAGCTCTCCTACTTTAAATACCCTTTCTTTAACTTTGCGGTTGAAAGCTCGAGATATGCGGCTTGATACAGCTCAATGTGCTGTTGCGCTTGAAGACACCTTTCATCCAAACCTTCAAGTTCCTGGAGTCTTAAGCGGTCATTATTCTCCGTAGTTAGCTCATTAGCAATGGCTATTCTAAGAGACGATATCTGGATCTCCAATGGAAGAACAGCTTCACATTCGTAAACTAATGAAAATGGTGTAAAACCGGTTGGAGTTCTGACTGTTGTTCGATAAGCCCATAAACATTCTCCAAGTTTCTCATTCCAATCACGTTTATTAGAAGAGACAAACTTTTTGAGAAGTTTTAATAATAGTTTTGTTGAAAGCTTCGGCTAAACCATTAGCAGCTGGATTATAAGCTGTAGAAGCTATGTTCTGGATCCGATTCTTGTCACAAAATCGATAAAACGCCTGACTGGCAAATTGTGGTCCGTTATCATGAATTATCCTTCGAGGAATCCTGAAACGATAAATGACATGATGTTTGATGAAGCTAACCACATTAGACATTTTTACTTCAACAAGAGGAATTGCTTCTGTCCATTTAAAAATAATCAGTTATGGCCAGGATAAACCGATGTCCTTTGACAGAAGGGGGATTAATTGGACCAATAATATCCATACCCCAAGCTTCAAAATGCTAAGAAGCTGCTGTAGGATGTAAAAATTTAGAGGGTTGATGAATAAAATCAGCAAATTTGGCACTTTACACCGTCTAGCATAATCCACATCATCTGCTATCATAGAAGGCCAATAATAATCCATTCTTCGAATACGGTCCTGTAACTTTGGACTTGGTTGATGTGCACCACAAACTCCATCATGAGCTTTACGAAGTGTTTGCTTGGCTTCACTTTCCGAAAGACAACGCAATAAAAGTCCTTCATAAGAACGACGATACAACATATGCATTGAAGAATCATAATATAATCGAAATGATTGTCTTTTGATTGATGCAGCTTCTTTTGGATCTTCAGGTAAAATTTCGTAGACCGCATAATCAATAAATGGACTTCTCCAATCCTCTTGCTGAGAATTTGATTCAGTAGCATAACTCTGTTCGATATACAAATTATTCTTGACACAGAATAGGTCTCGATCCAACAAAGTGATGGTATTTTGTCTTCTGATTGGAACTGCTAAGTCTGCAGCTAGACTAGCAAGAGCATCAGCTTCCAAATTTTGAGAACGCGGCACGAATTTAATGAAAACCCTTTGAATGAGAGAGCCAATTCAATTACCACTTGATGATAGAGAATGAGATCAGGATTTCTGACTTCATATGTCCCTCTGACCTGATTGACGATCAGCTGAGAATCTCTATATGCTTCCAAGAACTCAATGTCTAATTGTTTTGCTACTTGAAGACCAATTAGCAGAGTATTATATTCTGCCACATTATTAGAACAAGGTTTATTGAGGGAATAAGCACGGTACATAACCATTTTATCAGGAGAGACCAAGACAATGCCTACTCCGGAGACAATATTGCCTTTAGGCCCAGCTCGTGATGCTCCATCAAAGTATAGTTGCCAAATATCATCCCTCAAAATCATGTTACAATCTACAACTTCATCTGGAATGTCTTCATATAGTGTAGAAGTTTTAGGTATATGGTGAGCTGCTAAGAAGTCAGCCAACACTTGACCCTTCACTGATTTTTGAGGTACGTAGACCATAT
Organism: Iris pallida; assembly: GCA_029216955.1. Taxonomy (NCBI): domain Eukaryota; kingdom Viridiplantae; phylum Streptophyta; class Magnoliopsida; order Asparagales; family Iridaceae; genus Iris; species Iris pallida. The sequence continues at coordinate 4,786,597 of JANAVB010041020.1, forward strand.
CATAAGGAGTAAGTAACATTGCCCAAGTAGCTATCCGGGAGTTGAGAATACTCGGCTTTTTCATTAACACCCGAATAGGATTTACTCTGGATATGACATGAATAGTCTCTCCTGATACATAATGTCGCATCTTTTGAACGACAAAAACCAAGGCTAGACATTTTTTTTCCACAGGAGTATACCTATGTTCAGCCCCAATCATCATTCGACTAAGATAATAAATTGCCTGTTCATGACCCTTATCACTTTTTTGTGCAAGAAGAGCACCAAGGGAATGATCTAATGCTCGAACATATAGCAAAAATGGTTTTCTCATTACTGGGGGTACTAAAACGGGTGGATTTGTAAGATATTGCTTGATGTATTGAAGGCTTTTTGACATGCTTCATCCCAAACAAATGATACACCTTTCTTTAGAAAATGAGAGAAAGGTTGACATCTTCCAGAGAGATTTGATATAAATCTCCTGATATAAGCAATGCGACCTTGAAAACCATGAAGCTCTTTCAGATTGCATGGAGGACGCATTTCAAGAATTGCTTTTATCTTATCAGGATCAACATGGATACCTTGAGAAGTGATGACAAATTCCAAAAACTTGCCACTGGAAACCCCTAAGAAAGACTTAGTGGGATTCATCTTTAGTTGATGTCGACGCATCAACTCGAATATTGTTTTCAAATCTTGAATGCGATCATCCTTCAATCGACTTTTGACAGCGATATCATCCACGTAGCATTCAACTATTTTTCGCAGATGTTCTTGAAAGATATTGCTCATGGCCCTTTGATATGTAGCACCAGCATTTTTCAGACCAAAAGGCATAACTGTATAGCAATAAACTCCAAGGGGTGTACGAAAGCAGTATGCTTTTCATCTTTTGGATGCATCTTAATTTGGTTGTATCCTGAAAATCGTCCATGAAAGACATACGTTCAAAACCACATGTATTATCTATCATGACATCAGTGATAGGAAGTGGAAATTCATCTTTTGGACAAGCTGCGTTAAGATCTCGAAAATCTATACAAACTCAAACTTTTTCATTCTTTTTCATGACATGAACAATATTAGCAACCCAATCTGGGTGTTGTTCTTCACGAACAAAACCACATGTGATCAACTTTTTAACTTCTGTTTCAATTGCATCCATATCCGGTCGAAAATGTCGCTGCTGTTGTTTTACAGGTTTGGCATTAGGAAGGATATTGAGTTTATAGGTAGCTATTTTAGGATCCAAACCTGGCATATCCTCATAGCTCCATACAAAGATATCAATATATTCTTTTATCAGCTCTATCAACTTTTCTTTTTCATCTTCGGAAAAGTTTTTGCTGATAAATATGGGTTTTGATGTAGTTTCATCTCCAACATCAATCTAGACAATTTCATCTTCTGTGGTGGCTGTCGCTGTTCAAACTGAAGCTCCCACTGAGTGTCCATTTGTTGTGTCCATGGGTCATTTTCAAATAGTTCAGACTCATCATCGATTTGAACTATTAACTGAAAAGACGTACTCAGATTCAACATACTGGACTTCGTCAGAATCTGAGGATTGTGAAGAATTGGAAGAAAATTTTCTTTTATATCTTTGTTAAATGTGGGATGTATCATATCCCAAACCATGACGAGTTCGTTGATAAAACAGATCACCGCATAATGGTAATCGTCTACCTTTTTCCTGATTGAGACCTGGCATGGTTTTCAAATCATATCCCATATTCTGAATAATTTTACGGATTGTTGACTATATCTGTTAATTTTGATTTTTCCTTTATCCTTTTCTTCAAAGCTATCTGTCTGTATGACATGATATTCCTAGCCAAACCAAACAAATTTGACGCTTGTTTTTCTTAGTAGACAGAATCACAAAATAAGATTCTTCATGATGTCTATAAGCCACACAAGCTTGTGATGATGAGACTGCAGGTAGAAAATAAGAAGAAGATGTTAGGAACCTCTGAGCATAAGGTCCAACATCGACATGAGGAGGAAAAGAATTCTCTTTATGATTAATATATGAGGTTTCCTCTGTATTTATGTCAGTTTTATGTTGATGACTTTGATTATCAGCAGATAAAGTCATTCTTTCAATAAATTTGACAACCATATACTCTAAAAGGAAATCTTCATTAAAATGAGAATACAGAGTGATAAATATTTACATCATTGACAGACTGATTACTACGCTTTGGATTAATCATTAGCGGACCGTCATCCGTCTTCGTCGTAGTTTTGCCAAGGTTGATAACCAGTGGTTCTGGATCAGTTGTACGAGAAGTACGTCCCTTAACTTTGATCATGAGAGGCTGATCACTGGTATTGGTTTGAATCTGACTTTTGACTGGAATCCTCACAGCTTCATCAGACGTAGCTTGAGTTATTCCTTTAACTTTAATCATCAAAGGTTCATCATTGGCAGATTGGGGTTGAATTCGACCTTTAACCTTGATCTTCAAAGGTTGATCTTCTGAGGGTGATTGATCTTCTGAAAGCAGTTGGTCTTCTGAAGGTGATTGATCTTCAGCAATGTCAGATATTTCCTTCGCATGCCTGTTTGTAGAGTATTGAATCAGAAATAGGCTTCAACACCCTTAAAAGGATTGATATATGCAAATTCAGTCTTCACAATCCTTTGAGAATCCATATACTTGAAGCATTAGTGGAGAGTCGAAGGAACAATGTTATGCTCATGTATCCGTGGCCTTCCAAGGAGGATATAAGATACATCTGGGTTGATAACATAAAAGGTTTCCATGGTTCGAAGATCACCTATTTGAATCTTCAGACGAATTTTTCCTAATGGTTTACTTCTTCCAGAATTGAAACCAACAATTGTCGTATTAGTATAAGTCAATTCACTAGTAGGAATTCTCAATGGTCGTAGCATACTCTGAAGAATAATGCTGATGGAAGACCCAGGATCGATGTAAATCCTGTCGATTTTAGTAGAATCAATATACCATGTGTAACACATAGGTCTATCATGTCGATTATGCTTCAACAGCATATCCTCTTGTGTGAAAGTAATATTAGGAATTGATCCTATCACACTGTGGCATTGAGGACATGACACCGGTATATTGTCAGGACTTTTGAGTTGAGCTAAGCATGAATCTGCTTGTAGCAAAGCTTCACTCAAGGTTTCTCGACTTTCTTTAGAAAGATGAAGTAACTCAAAGATAGAGAGCCTAGCCGGAGTATTGGCTAACTGGGCTAGTATGTCAAATTTATAGGGTTTGATCAACCCTTGATTTGAACTAGACTTCAGTGGGACGTCAAAACGCACTGCCTTCTGTTTCCCTTTTTCAACCACTGGGGGTTTAGAAGGCCTTGCCTCAGCAGGAACAGAAGATGACTGAGTTGGTAGTGTTTCAGTAACGTCCTCCGCTTCTTTGGAAGTTCCCTCATAATCTTTGTGGTAGTCTTTTCCGGATCTTGTACCAAAAGCCTCTTCCTCAGACTCAGGAGAATGAAGTACCATATTACAGGATTTAGTCTTCTTTCCCTTAGTCTTCTTACGAGATTTTTTATGAGGAACTTCAAATCCCAATCCGACGGATGATTTCTGACCTTGAATTTGTAAAGAAACTCGCATACCTTTACCATAGTTCAAGCCTTCTGTTTTTTGAAAGTCATATCCCATCTTTTTTATGAGATGGACCGATTGTTGACTGTATATGTGAGTGGGTAGTGGACTTTCACAAGATGTTTTAGCAGATGAAGAAGGAATGGAGACCTCTGTATTCGCCAGGGTGGAAGCTTTCGGTACATGAGGTAAAATCCCAACCGAAACTTTCTCATAAGCAGCAAAAACTTGTTGTGCCTGTACAAAGGGACACTATTCATTGCTAACCACTGTTGATGAGTAAGCTTTAGTTTGGTAGAAGAGCCAAATTCGGAGGGCACATGTTCAGACCCTTTAGCCTATTTTCCAAAGGGATGTCATCCCACAGATGATCAGAATCATCATGATCTGGGGTAAAACATGAGAAATCATATTGCAGTTTTGACTTTTCGACCTTTTTTGGATTTTGAAATTTTATTTTTATGCTCCATTTCAGGTACTAGTCAGGATGTACCCACATGATTTCACCATTTTTAAGGTGAGAGGCGCTAGTCCTTTACCTTGATCTCTGGCTGGTGGAAGATTCACAATCTTCATTGTCGCCTTCGGAATCGAGACAATCCCATCAGGCACTTGCTGTGGAGGAAAACCTCGAATTGAAGAGAAATCATATTGGTTGTAACTGTATGCTCATCATTAGTTAAAGCAATAGCTTTAGCATTTATCAACTCTTGAATCTTCTTCTTCAAGACATGGCAAGCTTTAGTGGGATGATTTATGTATCTATGATAGATACAATACTTGGGATTATCAACCAAATCCACTTCATTAGGTCATTTTGGATCTGGGATTTGAAGTTTACCACTCTTCACGAGACATTGAAATATCCCAGGAATATCACTGTCGTCGAAAGAGTATTCTTCTTTCGGTTTAGAAGACTCCGGATTACTTGGGGTAGTTTTAGATTTTGAAAGGTTCACCACTAGGGTTTTCTTTCCTTTTCCATTACGATTACCCGAGTTGTTACCTGAAGAGGCTTTCTTTCCTTTATTTTCTGAGGCGAAGATCATCCCATGTTCTCGAGCCAATCTACCATTGGTCTCAGCTGAAACTACTGTTATAATAAACGAGACCCAATCTGTGAATTGAGAGCCTGTAAAACAGCAATGGTTGGTCGCAGATTCATTTTGCATGTATCAATTAATGCTGAATCTGGCATACCAGGAGGCATTTTCAACGTAGCCTGTCGGAAACGTTCAATAAACGTCCGAGTATCCTCTTTCTCTTTTTGTTTAATTTCTATTAAGGAGGACATATTCATGTCCATCCCTCCTTCATAGAAACGAGAGAGAAACATTGCTTTGAATTCGTCAAAAGATGATATGCAATTATTGGGTAAACTGTGATACCAATCATACGCTGTACCTGTCAAACACCCAATAAAGACTCGGGTGAGAAGAGCATCATTCTTCTGTAGATGCACAGTCATAATATCAAAATAATTGATATATTGACTCGGAGAAGCCTTTCCATCAAATAATACCATAGATTGTGGCTTCAATTTGGAAGGAAAGGGTACATCATTCCAATAGGGAGGATAAGGTTGTTTGATCCCCAACTTCTGGAGCTGATCCTTGTGCTTCAGAACTTCAAATTGTGCTTTTAACTCCCGTACTGCCTGAATGGCTTCATTAGTTTGAGGGAGTATATTTGATTGAATAGTGGTTGGATGTACCATAACCCCGACTGGAGGTGACACATCCTATGGAATGAGAGGATCTGAAGATGCGGAGTTTTGATTGATAGCAGGCTCTTGACTCAGATTATTCAAAGGTATGTCAACCCTTGACTATCTTGAGTTTGTGCTGCTGCCTGCACCGGTATTACTACTATTGGTTGGACTGTTTCCTGAGTCATTATTATTTGATGTATATTTTGCATCATGGCAAGCATATCCTTTAGCGATTATTCCACTGCCGAAAGATGACATTCTGTATTAGAAGTAGACGTCTCTGGTTCTTCTCCGATCACATAAGATTCAACCTCCCTCGAACATACAGAGGGATTGGTGTAGAGATATGAATCAACGCTATCAGTTTTGACTCCAAATACTGGATACCCCCAGCTTCTGAGTCTGAAGAATGCATATTTAAAGTTCGTTGACTTCTTGATCGAGTATGTTGATATACTCCTTCAAAAGTGTCAAGGATTTGGTTAAACCTTTGTTGACTTGGAGTTTGGGACGAATTGCGTCTTGGGCGTCGAGATGCCATATTGACTGATGTATAGGACAACTCATATTCTTGGTCATCAATTTGTTGCTGAGGTACGTTGTAGCTTAATCGGTCAAAAACTGACCGTTTAGAAGCAGAACAGCAACATTTGATCACAATTTGGTGACACTCAAATGATTCTTGAAGGAGTATCACATGAGATTTTCTGTTTTTACGCTTTTGCACAAGTAACTCGCATAAATCAGAAGGATTGGAAGATGAGATTTCTTTTTTACATTTGGGATAGAGAAATGTTTAGTCCCTTGTGTAAAAAGAATGTTACTAGCTTCATTGGCAGAACCAAATTGTGCATTTTTATGCGCCTGAAGTTGTGTGCGTAAATCCTGAGATTTTTGCACAGCGAACACCATCAACATTGCGTGTAATCTTAAGATTTGGCACTTTGCGTAAAGCAGTATAAGAAGGTTGTTGGTGAAAAACAGAAGTTTTACCAACAATAGGAGTCTTGTTTTTACGCTGTACGCGTGTAGGCAAGTTCATGTTAGATGCAAAAGCATCATTGTGAACTTTATCTACCATGTCACCGACAGGAGATTTGCCCTTACGCGTAGAGTGCAAAACAGGAATATCTGCCACGTCACAGATGGGAGATTTATCCTTACGCGTAGAGCGCAAGACTTAAGTGTCTACCACGTCACAGACGGGAGACTGAATTTTACGCGTAGGGCGCAACACTGAAGTAGGGACTGCCTCGTCACAAACGGGAGCTCCAACGACAGGAGTGGGAAGAATTCCCTTGCCTTTAGAGACTATGGATAGATCAAAGGATACATTGGACTTAGAATCCAAACCTTGCGCACCTTTCATGATTTTTGCATTTGGAGCAGCGAGCTCTACCCCCAATTCGGAGCATTTCTTCGTAAGCAGTCTGGTTGAATTGAACGACCAGAGTCTTCTTCGTCGATCCAATCGACACATCATCGTATTGAGCAATTGCCTCGTCAGAGGAGAAAGTCGTCCCCAGCAGAGTCGCCATTTTGTTTCACTTAACAAAATGCCCTTAAGGCTTTTGAAAGAAAACGAGAAAAAGTACAAAAGTACAAATAGTTTCTGAGAAGTATTGCTATAGAAGTCTGATCTGAGAGCGATCACTTTGTTCCTTGGACCACACGATGATGATGAAGAGAACTGTTTGGAGAAGAACAACTGGAAGAACTAAGTCACCAGAAAGGTATCGACACGGTTGGCACTGATGGCACAGTCGAATGCTTCCCTGCTTTGCTTCACTCTGTTCTTGAGAAAAAGTTGAAGAGAAATACTGTAGAAAATCACTTTACTCTGAAAGTCTCTAGGCTCCAAAATCTTGTACCTCTTTCTTAAAAAAAGTCTTTATATAGACTTGTCTTCTGTGCGTAAAAAACATAAATATTGAGTCTCTACGCAAGCTACTAGGATAACTGTCACCCACGTATAAATTAGTCTCTACGCATGTTGACACATGTCCCATTACTTCATCAAAACAAGGATAACACGTTTTGTCACGACCCGCACCCTGAGGAAGGGCACGAGAACGTGGGTACGTCCAGCCTACGCCGCAGTGTCGGCGGTAGAACACTGTATAGTTCATCTATAACATCTAACATCTAACAACAAATGATAAAATATCATCTCCGCACGGAGTATAATATAACATCTCAACTCTACATCTCAATCAAGTCTAGAAAAGATAGAGCATGATATGATCAGATAAAAGAAAGGAACTGAAATATAAATAGAGTTATCACACCACACAAGTAGATGTCCAACACAAATAAATACAAGTCCTGAAATATAACTAGATCTCAACTAACAATCGGAACAATCCGATACAAACTGAAAGCTGTAAATACTAGACTAGACTAGACTAGACTAGGCACCCTCTACTGAGCTAGATGCTCCTCGGGCTCCTGAAGGTCACCCTCTTATGCCCCATAGAAGGTAGGGCAGTCATCATCATCATCTGTAATATTTCAACAGGTCCAGTCAGGACAGGAGCGAGCACAATACATCTCACGCAGTTCATATCATGTTGGAAAATGTAAAGCATGCAAAGAGTAAGATACATGAACTGTAAGAAAAGTATATGAAAACGAGAGAGAATTTATAACTGAATTATATATATAGGATAAGTAAAACTGCAATACTAGTGATTTAGAGCACAAAATGGTTATGTAAATGGCTTAGGTCAAACAATAACAATAGGTAGCACCATCATACGTGAGTGTACAATAGATGCGCACAAGATTGCACAAGATGGAATTTAATCAATAACCATTCCTACTCACCCTCCCCAATCAATACACAAGGATCCAGTCAAGTTACGTTACCTTGTACAAGAGGTTTTTATCATGTTTGCTCACGTGATCATGAGAGTACAAGATTGCACAAGAGTATACATGAAAGCGGTGTACATGAAATACAAAATATTCGTGAAAAGTACATGACAACTGTATCTGATGTACCCCGAGGGAGATAACATCGCATAACAAGATCCATATAGTACCAATCCGTGATAACAACGTGACAGCATCATGTAAAGTAATCTAGAGCAAGAATATAAATCCTAACAAGTATGAAATGATCAGAGAATGTACTCGCCTGTCACCCTGAATGACTGATATGAATAGATGTCCGAACTGGTATCACGAGTCCTATTTAGAGTAAAACAGGTTAAGATGTGTTCAATATATAATAATGGAAATCTGCAGTGCAAGCTACATGATTCTAAGTCAAACTAGGTCACACTTGGTCCAATCAAGTCTAATCTAGGTTAAGTCAACTCTTGGTCAACTTTAGTCAACATGAAGTCAAACTAGGTCTACTAGTCCAATCTAGGTCAACCCTAGTCTGACTAGGTCAACACCAAGCCAAGCCTATACCAAGCCTATGCCCCCATATATCATATCATATATCATATCAATATCATATATCAATATCAATATATCAATATATATCAATATCAATATCATATATATCATATATCAATATCAATATCATATCTCAATATCGATATCAATATCAATATCATATCAATATCATATATCAATATCAATATATAATACATATTACATACATTCATAATGCATACATACATATATAGTTTAGATAGGTTCATATATGCATACATATATATATATTTATATGTATTTATACAAAGAGAGATAGAGAGGGGTTAAAGGGGGTTTTACATATGTGTATGTGGTGAGAGGGTGTAGGTAAATACATGTGTGTGTGTGTAGGATGTGGGCTTGTGGGTTCACTTTAGTTTTAGTATCATTCATAATAAATCACAGGTTTTACAACATATAGGAAAATTCTCAGATTTCTCATACAAGACCCCATTCTAATCTCAGTTTTAGGTGAACCCAAACAATCTCAGTTCACTGTTTCATTCATTGCAAAAACTCAGGTTTTCTATGTTTTCATTTGAACTTCAGGTTTAACCCTAACTAATTCAAAGTTATGAATGAACTTTCAAGTGAGATTTGAGTCTCAGGTTAACTTCTCAGGTTAACCATTCAACTCAGTTTACATGTCAAACTCAATTCTCAGTTGAATTTCCATTCAATCTCAGGAAATCTCAGGTAGGTACAACCCAGTTTCAGTTTTGAATTCAATCCCAAAATCAGTTTTCTATTGAATCTCAGTTTTGGACAACTTGGTAACTCTCAGGTTTCTCACTTGGTAACTCTCAGGTTTTACACAAAACCCCATATCATTTCTAAATTCAGTCATGCATATATATGAACCCAATCCTTTGTAAACACCTAACTCAAGTACAAGTATGAAATGATCAAAATCAAAGTTAAACCCAAATCGAAATATCAGTTCATATTTAACAAAAACTGAAATGTCTGATACATAAAACCAATTTTTCGAAAACCTAAATTAACCCAATAGATTTGACAATTCAGGCATATAGGTGTGTCTCCCAGGTGTACATGTGTCTAGGGGGTGTGTTCGTGTCCACTAGAGTGGACACGAAGTGTCCAAAACACTAATTTACACAGACTGTGCAAACACTGCACAGGCAGCCTCGTACACGTGTGTGAGTCAGGCTAGGACACGACACATACATCCACAAGTGTCGTGCACGTGTCCATAGCTAGGGTAGGTCTAGGTGTTCGTTAACACGTGTCTGTATCGTGTCCACGTGGTCGCGTGTCCACGCGCGAAGCGGTATCAGTGGGGACTTTCGTGTGTGCACAGTCAGTTGAGAATCGGTGCCCCGATTTCTCCCTAACCACTCGATGGTTTTGCCTGAAATTTCGTGTGCTCAATGATAGTCATTGCCCTAGGTGCTGACCAAAAATGGTCGTATCTTGTGTCGTGTACAGGGAGAATTACGTGTCGGGTAGCAGGGCATGGGTACGGGGCCTGTGCACGTGTGTGCGTATCCATTTTGGACACGAAAACTTCCAAACTTGACTCAGTCCAATTGATTAGTGATATACATAATAAATTAATTTTCCATTCAATTAGAATCTAAAATTAACACAATTTACTTCTCATAAACATTTCATCGAATACCTTATTTAAAACACCGATACGTGTCCGATACGGACACGAAATGGACACGAACTCCTACCAAACTTGGGCTACCTAGGGGGACCCTAAATGAATGCATCCATGGGAAGAAAACTAGAATTTAATAGGGTTTGTAGGGTTTACCTATTGAGGGTGAAACCTCAATTAAGAGCTATTTGAATGAGGGCTTCCCTCGATCTTGCGACGATCCCGAGCCTCCGAATCCTTGCTAGCTACCCACAAATGGTACCCTCTACTGTAGGGGAGTCCAATGCAAAAGACTAGGCTCTTTGGACTTGATTTGGATATTTGGGGAGGAGTTGAGGAAGAACACTAAAAGAGGCAAATAAAAATGATTAAAAAATATGCTAAAGGTTAATGTGTTGTATTTATAGAGGGGGGGGGGGGGGATGTTTGATGGCTGCCATTAGGTTAGGGTTAGGGTTTAGGATGAGTGGTCAAGGCTTCTCCAACAATTCCTAGCCAATCTAAAGGCTCACAATTAAAGTAACCATTCTTAACCTTTAGCCTAAAATATCCTATTAACAAATATCTAGATATTAACCTAATTGATTACTTAGTTGAAACCATCTAACTTAGTCTCTATGGTCATGACTATCATCTAGATTAGGCTCAACTTCTAGGTCAAGTCCTAACTAATAGATTAGCACAATATTTAATTAATACAATTTACAATTTCACAAAATTGTCAAAATGACCAAAATACCCCTAGGCTAAAAAGTTATAATTAGTCATCCTAATCACATGACTAGGCTCCCTTGGTCATGGTTAGTCTCTAGGCTCAGCAAACTCTAGGGTTACATTAGTCAATCACCAAAATCACAAGTCGTGATTTTAAATAGTTTAAAATTAACTAAAAATCACCAAAAATATAACATGGTTTAAATATCATTATTAAATAATTATAATTATAAAATTTCAAAATTACCCTTATTTTAGAAACTGGGTGCTACAAGTCTACCCTCCTTAGAAGAATTTCGTCCTCGAAATTAAGATGGTCGTACTCCTTCTAGGTCAAACCCCCAACAATAATCACAGTCTCAACATACAGTCCGATAATTATATGCGTCTGTCCAAAATCATGATACTCGGAATCTTCGTCATGCTAGTGAGCAAGGCTACGATATTCACAAAGTCCTTGACTAAGGTACATACCACTAGAATCATGGTATTTAAAATTTTCGCATTGCCGCATGCTTGGCCGCGAAAACCTTAAATTTCCACACCCGAGAAGTACGTCCAAAATTGACTATGTGTCCTCACTATGTTAGCTATCATGACTATAGAAGACTCTAGATCCCATAATCGAGACGACCTAGCCCATACGACTTATCTCAGAAGAAAATAAATCACAAAAACTATCCGAACAAATTTATCTACTACCAGGTACGGATAGAATCAAATTTCAAGACAGTTATAAGGGAGCAAACGCGCAGAAATAGAATCGAAAAAGATTGGAACCTGCAATCAGCTCTCCCTCTGCCTGTGCATCCTCGACTGCCATGGCGAAAGCTCGCCCTGTTGGCCTCCCTTGGCCTGTTGCTGATGCTGGACAAACCTCTGCTGCTGAGTCTGCAACGGTGGTCCTGTCTGCTGCCCTGTCGGAGCTCTAGCTCCTGCTACTGTCTGAGTCAATCGTTCCAAGTTCTTGGGACACTCCCTCAACTGATGCTCTGCCGAACCACAAAGTAAACACAGGCCCTGCCTCTTCCTGCAGTCGCCCCATCCGTGACCTTGCTTCTTGCAGAAGTCACATGTAGTGTGTTGTTGCTGCCTGGGTGCCTGCTGGTGAAGTATACGTCCCTGGCCCTGAAGCGGCTGCTGAACTGGCCTCTGCTGTATGTGAGGGCGCTTGGCTGGCCCTGCACTAGAACTAGCCCCTAAGGTATCACTGCCCCTCTTCGGCTTGAGGCCGAAGTCCTCCTCTGCAATCTGCGCGTCCATCAATATCTGATCGAACGTCGCATCACGGCGTCCCGAGGTACGGGTGTGCACTGCATGAATAAGTCCCCTACGGAACTTACGAGCCTTCTGCCCCTCACCCTGGATCATATCGGGAGCGAACCTGCTAAGGCGAAAGAACTCAGCTGCATACTCGTCCACCGACGAGTTCCCCTGTACTAGACCAACGAACTGGCCCTCCAATGCTGTAAGAGCCACGTCCGGAAGAACTTCTTCTTGAAGAGCCTCCGAAGTTCTTCCATGTCAGCCCTTTTACCGACGCATGAGGATCTGTGCGGTACCATGTCAGCGCGATGTCGAAGAATCGGCTGGCTGCGACCGAAACCCAAAGTGCTCTAGGAAGCTCTGCCAGCTCCATGCTCCGCTGCACATCCTCTAGCCAGTCGTCTGCATAGAGGATGCCCTCCGTGCCCATGAAGTCCCTGGAGCTCATCTTCCTAAAGTCCAATACTGTCCCCGGCCTAGACTGCTGCTGGTACGGCTGCTGGCCAGTAGGGCCCTGTATCGTACCCGGTGCCACTCTCTCCACTGCTGCTAGTGCAAGATGATGCGAGTTCTCCATACTCTGTCGTAAACCTCTGTCTGATGGTGGGATGCGTCAGCCTGATGCTGCTGTGCCTCTGCCTGGGCCCTCTGAGTCTGCATCATCTGCTGCAGAAGGGCCATCATCTGCTGCGCATCTGTCGGTAGCGGAGGTGGCGGTAGAAAAGTCTCGGGAATAACTATGGATGGTCCCGCAGCTGGAGGTGGAAGACCTCCTGGAACAGTCGCTGCTACTCCTGCCTGAAGGGCAGGAACTGAGGCTACTGCTCTATCGACTGCTACTCCCATAGCCGGAGGTGGAAGACCTCCCGGATGACCTCTCTGGAACTGTACTAGGCCCTGCTGTCTGAGAACGAGTAAGTGGCATCCTGAGGATAGATTGAAACAAGGAGATCAATATGGCACATGATAAGGGAAATCAAGGAAGGACAATTAAATTCAATTACAAGAAGAGTTGTCATGGTAATCAAAAGATCAGAGTTTTTCCTAAAATGTGATTGAGTAACTTTTTATACTGCCTAATCCTATATCCTAATAGCAGGCTCGTAGCAGCACTCTAAGTCGACACCACTACGAAAACGTACTAGTTGCGACTCAGACCTGCATGGGCCACCACAAAAACGTGTCACGACCCGCACCCTGAGGAAGGGCACGAGAACGTGGGTACGTCCAGCCTACGCCGCAATGTCGGCGGTAGAACGCTGTATAGTTCGTCTATAACATCTAACATCTAACAACAATATGATATAAACATATCATCTCCGCACGGAGGTATAATATAACATCTCAACTCTACATCTCAATCACAAGTCTAGGAAAGATAGAGCATGATATGGAATCAGATAAAAGAAAGGAACTAAAATAAAATAGAGTTATCACACCACATAAGTAGATGTCCAACACAAATAAATACAAGTCCTGAAATATAACTAGATCTCAACTAACAATCGGAACAATCCGATACAAACTGAAAGCTGTAAATACTAGACTAGACTAGACTAGACTAGGCACCCTCTACTGAGCTAGATGCCATCGGGCTCCTGAAGGTCACCCTCTTGTGCCCCATAGAAGGTAGGGCAGTCATCATCATCTGTAATATTTTCAACAGGTCCAGTCAGGACAGGAGCGAGCACAATATATCTCACGCAGTTTATATCATGTTGGGAAATGTAAAGCATGCAAAGAGTAAGATACATGAACTGTAAGAAAAGTATATGAAAACGAGAGAGAATTTATAACTGAATTATATATAGGATAAGTAAAACTGCAATACTAGTGATTTAGAGCACAAAATGGTTATGTAAATGGCTTAGGTCAAACAATAACAATAGGTAGCACCATCATACGTGAGTGTACAATAGCTGTGCACAAGATTGCACAAGATGGAATTTAATCACATAACCATTCCTACTCACCCTCCCCAATCAATACACAAGGATCCAGTCAAGTTACGTTACCTTGTACAAGAGGTTTTTATCATGTTTGCTCACGTGATTATGAGAGTACAAGATTGCACAAGAGTATACATGAAAGCGGTGTACATGAAATACAAGATGTTCGTGAAAAGCACATGACAACTGTATCTGATGCACCCCGAGGGAGATAACATCGCATAACAAGATCCATATAGTACCAATCCGTGATAACAACGTAACAGCATCATGTAAAGTAATCTAGAGCAAGAATATAAATCCTAACAAGTATGAAATGATCAGAGAATGTACTCGCCTGTCACCCTGAATGACTGATATGAATAGATGTCCGAACTGGTGTCACAGAGTCCTATTTAGAGTAAAACAGGTTAAGATGTGTTCAGTATGTAATAATGGAAATCTGCAGTGCAAGCTACATGATTCTAAGTCAAACTAGGTCACACTTGGTCCAATCAAGTCTAATCTAGGTTAAGTCAACTCTTGGTCAACTTTAGTCAACATGAAGTCAAACTAGGTCTACTAGTCCAATCTAGGTCAACCCTAGTCTGACTAGGTCAACACCAAGCCAAGCCTATACCAAGCCTATGCCCAACCATATCAATATCAATATCAATATCAATATCATATATCAATATCAATATCATATATCAATATCATATATCAATATCAATATCATATATCAATATCATATATCATATCAATATCATATCTCAATATCGATATCAATATCAATATCATATCATATCATAATCAATATCAATATATATATACATATTTACATACATTCATAATGCATACATACATATATAGTTTAGATAGGTTCATATATGCATACTATAATATATATATATATATTTTACATGTATTTATACAAAGAGAGATAGAGAGGGGTTAAAGGGGGTTTTACTATGTGTATGTGGTGAGAGGGTGTAGGTAAATACATGTGTGTGTGTGTGTAGGATGTGGGCTTGTGGGTTCACTTTAGTTTTTAGTATCATTCATAATAAATCACAGGTTTTACAACATATAGGAAAATTCTCAGATTTCTACATACAAGACCCCATTCTAATCAGTTTTAGGTAAACCCAAACAATCTCAGTTCACTGTTTCATTCATTGCAAAAACTCAGGTTTTCTATGTTTTCATTTGAACTTCAGGTTTAACCCTAACTAATTCAAAGTTATGAATGAACTTTCAAGTGAGATTTGAGTCTCAGGTTAACTTCTCAGGTTAACCATTCAACTCAGTTTACATGTCAAACTCAATTCTCAGTTGAATTCCCATTCAATCTCAGGAAATCTCAGGTAGGTACAACCCAGTTTCAGTTTTGAATTCAATCCCAAACTCAGTTTTCTATTGAATCTCAGTTTTGGACAACTTGGTAACTCTCAGGTTTCTCACTTGGTAACTCTCAGGTTTTACACAAACCCCATATCATTTCTAAATTCAGTCATGCATATATATATGAACCCAATCCTTTGTAAACACCTAACTCAAGTACAAGTATGAAATGATCAAAAATCAAAGTTAAACCCAAATCGAAATATCAGTTCATATTTAACAAAAACTGAAATGTCTGATACATAAAACCAATTTTTCGAAAAACCTAAATTAACCCAATGGATTTGACAATTCAGGTATATAGGTGTGTCTCCCAGGTGTACATGTGTCTAGGGGGTGTGCTCGTGTCCACTAGAGTGGACACGAAGTGTCCAAAACACTAATTTACACAGACTGTGCAAACACTGCACAGGCAGCCTCGTGCACGTGTGTGAGTCAGGCTAGGACACGACACACACATCCACAAGTGTCGTGCACGTGTCCATAGCTAGGGTAGGTCTAGGTGTTCGTTAACACGTGTCTGTATCGTGTCCACGTGGTTGCGTGTCCACGCGCGAAGCGCGTATCAGTGGGGACTTTCGTGTGTGCACAGTCAGTTGAGAATCGGTGCAGCCCCAATTTCTCCCTAACCACTCGATGGTTTTGCCTGAAATTTTGTGTGCTCAATGACAGTCATTGCCCCTAGGTGCTGACCAAAAATGGTCATGTCTTGTGTCGTGTATAGAAAGAATTACGTGTCGGGTAGCAGGGCATGGGTACGGGGCCTGTGCGCGTGTGTGCGTGTCCATTTTGGACATGAAAACTTCCAAACTTTGACTCAGTCTAATTGATTAGTGATATATATAATAAATTAATTTTCCATTCAATTAGAATCTAAAATTAACACAATTTACTTCTCACAAACATTTCATCGAATACCTTTTTTAAAACACCGATACGTGTCCGATACGGACACGAAATGGACACGAACTCCTACCAAACTTGGGCTACACCTAGGGGGACCCTAAATGAATGCATCCATGGGAAGAAAACTAGAATTTAATAGGGTTTGTAGGGTTTTACCTATTGAGGGTGAAACCTCAATTAAGAGCTATTTGAATGAGGGCTTCCCTCGATCTTGCGACGATCCCGAGCCTCCGAATCCTTGTTAGCTACCACAAATGGTACCCTCTACTGTAGGGGAGTCCAATGCAAAAGACTAGGCTCAATTTGGATTTGATTTGGATATTTGGGGAGGAGTTGAGGAAGAACACTAAAAGAGGCAAATAAAAATGATTAAAAAATATGCTAAAGGTTAATGTGTTGTATTTATAGGGGGGGATGTTTGATGGCTGCCATTAGGTTAGGGTTAGGGTTTAGGATGAGTGGTCAAGGCTTCTCCAACAATTCCTAGCCAATCTAAAGGCTCACAATTAAAGTAACCATTCTTAACCTTTAGCCTAAATATCATATTAAGAAATATCTAGATATTAACCTAATTGATTACTTAGTTGAAACCATCTAACTTAGTCTCTATGGTCATGACTATCATCTAGATTAGGCTCAACTTCTAGGTCAAGTCCTCACTAATAGATTAGCACAATATTTAATTAATACAATTTATAATTTCACAAAATTGTCAAAATGACCAAAATACCCCTAGGCTAAAAAGTTATAATTAGTCATCCTAATCACATGACTAGGCTCCCTTGGTCATGGTTAGTCTCTAGGCTCAGCAAACTCTAGGGTTACACTAGTCAATCACCAAAATCACAAGTCGTGATTTTAAATAGTTTAAAATTAACTAAAAATCACCAAAAATTATAACATGGTTTAAATATCATTATTAAATGATTATAATTATAAAATTTCAAAATTACCCTCATTTTAGAAACTGGGTGCTACACGTTTCCACGTCCTCAAAAAATGTGGCATAAAAGCCACGTATACAAGCCACGTTCCCACATAATCAGGAAAAGCTGAGCGTAAAATAGCTTAAAGTAAGCTTCCTGCGTAAAGTGGCTAAGAAATAGCCTTGAACGTATAGTTAGCTCAAATAAACTCTGTAGCCCCTTCCCGAAAATTGTTGGAAATATTTTTATTTATTTTATTTTGATTTAAATGGTGTAATATTTATTTTATATGTGGTTGTTATAAGGATAGTATAATAATTATTTGTTATTAAATGGCTCTATAAGTTAATATATAGAAGACTAATAGTATATAATAGTACCTTCCAAACCATTAGTACCTTATTTCATTTTATTCATCTATTTATTTATTTATTTATTTATTTATTTATTTGTTATTTAATTATAATTCATTTATGTATCATAGAATATAATTACGTAGCAAAAGAGTTATGGTATAAACATGGGTTAAGCTTTAGATTACTTATATAAATATTTCTGGTATTTATCTACGGTATGTACAAATATATATATAATATATATATAGATATATATATATCTATATATATATAATATATATATTATATATATATATATATATATATACTCACATAATATATTTTATATACAACACACTACATATATATATATATATATATATATATAAATATTATCACTAAATATTATTTATATACAAACACACCTACATATATATATATTATATATTATATTATATATATATATATATATATATATATATTATATATATATATGTGTGTGTGGTGGTGTGTGTGTGTGTGTGTGTGTGTGTGTGTGTGTGTGCGTACAGTGTATGTATATACGTATTATATGAATAAATATTACGTAAGTGTATGAGTATATAACGAATATATATATATCGTATATGTGAGTGTATACGTAAATATATAGAATATATAGATGTGTGCGTATATATATATATATATATATATTATATATATATATATATATATAAGTAAGAAAAAGAAAAAAAAAAAAAAAACAATTAAACCTATACCAGCCCAAAGCTCCCACAAGCAGGAGCAGCCATGGGCCAAGTCACCCCCATAACTCAACCCAGGCCAGCAAATAGCCGGCCCCATAGCCCTGTGTGCAAACCCACACAGCAGAACAAAACCGAGCCCACGAGCCACATCCAAGAAACCCAATCCAGCTGAAGCAGTAACCCTGAACCCGAGCTACATATATACTCACCCGAGCCCTTCCGTTCCCTGTGTATATAACGCGCACGAAACCGATGGGAAAACCCTCGAAACCCTAACACCCAGGATCTCCTCGACATCTCGCAGCCTTCCCCCAGGCGTCGGCGCACCCCTGGACGGCCGCGCGCGGGCGCGGGTCGTCGGAGTCGACCACGACGTCGGAAAACAGAGAAGCGACAGCAGCGACAGATGGGGCCAACTTTGCATCGGTTTCCCCGCCACGTCGCTCCACCGTTTCACGTTTCGTCTGCTCTGGTACGATCACAACTCTACCCACTTCGTTAACCTTTAGATCGATTAGATTAAATCGCATCATGTGCGAAGGAATCGGAACCCGAAGATCGACGAAAAACTGTCTTAAACTAGACAGAAATTCAGTCCCAACAACCCGATTTGGAAGGCAAATATATGCCGATTCCTCGACAGTTTAGAAAAAACTATTTGAAGGAGTTTTTAGATGACCTAACCAGCTTTCAAACCCTATTTTTAGATTAATTTATTGAACAGTAGATGTTAAGATAAACTTCTTTGAAAATCACGAAAAACCTGTTTTCGAAAACATAGAAATCGCTCCACACGACGTGCGTCACGCCAATCCGGACGACGTGGTCGCGTACCGAAAGGATCGAAAGCTGCGTAACAGCTTCGTGGTCGTGTGGGCTTTGACGGAATTCAAATTGGTCGCGTGTGCGCGACGAATTTGATGCGTATCCGTCGAAATTCACCGTATCGTGCACGTTGCAAATTTCTCAATTACTTCGTGCACGCTCGTCAGATCGAGACGAAACTTGCGCCAACAGAACCGTATCGTTTTTCTGGTCCTGTATGCCAAGTTTGGTCCGATTCTGAGACCGTTGATAAAATCGTCATTTGCGGGCCCTACGGTCCCACTCAACGGGCGATTTTGTGCACGGTCCGTCGAAATCCAACTTTGGACATACGGTTGGGTTCGTATCGAAAAACTGGATCCGTAGACATGTAGTTTGACGACTTTAGAGACCGTTGACTCTGGCACGTTTTTCGGTGCAAAGCGGGTCCAACGGCGGACACCGTTTTGGCCCAAAATTATCGTTTTGCCCCTGTGTCCAGAATTGGACTTAAGGACAGGCAATCCTAGCTAATTGGACTATTCTGAGATCATTGGTATTGTTTATTTCAGCTTCCGGGGACTGTTGTACGGGTTTGACTATAGTGGCACATTGAGTAGTTCAGATTGTCGGTTTCACCAGCAAAGGACCACAGGCGAGTACAGTTTATTGTCTGCATTTCGATATTGATTTTCACTATATTTCATTGGTTGGTCATTGGTTATGTGATTATTTTCTATTATAAATTGTGGAGTCGGGAATTAGAAGTACCAAAGATATGTGATCTGACCATAGCCCGTGTTAGACATTGTAGCCCGTGCTTATTTTTCTGCAGAAGTGTAGCCCGTGTTTTACCTTCTGCAGTAGTGTAGCCCGTGTTTATTTTTCTGCAGAAATGTTAGCCCGTGTTTTACCTTCTGCGTAGTGTAGCCCGTGTTTATTTTCTGCAAGTAGTGTAGCCCTGTTTACTTCTGCAAGTAGTATAGCCCGTGTTTATTTTCTGCAAGTAGTGTAGCCCGTGTTTACTTTCTGCAAGTAGTATAGCCCGTGTTTTATTTTCTGCAAGTAGTATAGCCCGTGTTTATTTCTGCAAGTAGTGTAGCCCGTGTTTATTTTCTGCAAGTAGATATTGTAGCCGTTAGTAGACATTGTAGACCGTGCGGTGTAGTACCCCAGACCGATCACATATTAAAGGTACTTCTAACAGTCGGGAGAGTATTTTGTCTATTTACTTACTATTGGTTTTTAAATTTCATGTTTATTTTCAAACCCATGATTGATGTCTACCTTGTTTATAGTCATCTTCTTTATTTGAAATTGCATTCAGTGAATTGTGCTCGTTCCATTCCTGACTGGAAACCAACATTTTCAGGTTAGCCAAGGATCACTTAGTTTGGGGAGTGATGGTATACTTGCAGATGGGAAGCCTAGAGTAGCTAGCTAGTGGAGTTGTAGCCATTCAAATATTTGTACAAGTTTATATTTCAGCAAATGTAAAACTTGTGATCTTGTAAATTAAATTAATTATGTGAATGAGCATTGTTTGTGATTTTTGATCTTCATGGCTATGACAGCGTTCTACCGCCGACACTGCGGCGTAGGCTGGCTTGGACACGTCTCGTATCCGTTTTAAAAAAAAAAAAAAATGGGTGCGGGTCGTGACAATTTTGTGGTGGCCCATGCAGGTCTGTCTTCGCAAATCATGCGAACTCGTGATAGTACTCAAGTTAGTTGTGCTATTGCGAGCCTGCGACTAGAAATGCTCATTCACGAATTAGAAAAATTTAATTTACCAGAATGACTAGGACTAGGAGTCCCTTATACAAATTTACCTATGGGTAGTCTAGGCCATGCAATATAGATAAGGAGTTATTAATTTTAATAGTTTATCAGATCCCCATAGTTACATTATCATCGCTTGATATGACGATGTAATCTAATTTGGATAGATTATTCCCTTGGTAAGGCAGGGCTTTAGAATTAATGATCTAGCCCTGATAGATTATTCAATTCATTCTTGCCTCTTAGATATCATCCTCATCTTAGTCGAACTGCCTATTTAGTTTCTATTTGCCCTCGGAATTAATATTTGTATAAGTTCTAATTTTGTTATCCATATACGGACTTCGAGTTAGTTTCGATTCAAGTTTGTCCCTCAGAGGCTTGAATACACATGGAAGAGTTAGAATGTTTATATTTCTTTTGTCCTCAGTTATTTCCCCCTGTGCAATCTTTTATCTTAAGGGTTGTGACTGATAGGACAAATGCGTATGCTTTATTTTATATAGGCCATTTGTTTGAATCTCTAGGAGCTCATGGATTTTACGGATGTAGTTAAAAGAATGTTAGTTAACTTATACTGGCAGGACAGCAGCGCACTGTCGCCATTTATTTAAATTTGGAGACTAGGGATTCACTGCAGCTAGCAGCGCACTGGCGAGACACGACCCCTAGAGTCGAAAGGAGAATAGAAAATATCGGTTATAGAATTTGCTAGAGATATGATGTGGTCCACTCTTGATCGTAGATACCCTTGAGCCAATATTGGATAGAGTTAAGAAGTGTTCGATTTTGTATCATGTTGAGTTACGAAACCAAAGGTTTACCACAGCCAGAGTATACGGGCGAGGCGTAGTCCTCGGTGAAATAATTTCAGACGTGATTACAAGTTAAGGATACTATAGAGGATAGGACAGTGCCCTGTGTGTTCCTTAAGATCCGAAGCTAATATTGGTGGAAGTTTGTAAGTTGGATAGCACGTCTCCCGATCTAGCATTCCGTGGTCCTTGTGACCTATTGACGAGGATATCGACTGACACTAATAGGTTTACCGAGAATATAGAATCTAAAGTTCCATAACCCATTAGTTGACCAAGACCTTATGGACAGAAAGATTTTTAGAAAGATTGTATAAGCAAGGGCACCAGGTAAGTTTTGATTCTCTCAAACTCGAACTACTTGTAACTCCTTTTCAAAATCTCGCGTACTTATATTTGGACTCTGACCAATGCTGCTATTACAGCTAGTTTTGCAAGCTCACTCTGTTCTCGAGCTTGATTCGAGGCATATGTTTAGTGGGGACGCCTGCTACTTATTGTCTAATCAGAATTAGTGTATTATGGTCTGATCAACCATGATGCATTTAGGTTCGCTCTTCGCTTAATTACACCATGTGGATGGAGATATATAGGTATCTAGGATCTCATCTGCGACTGCTTTGAAAATTCCTCTTGAATTATACGTTCGCCCTTGAATCACATGATTGTATTCAGTAACATCTTTCTTGAACTCTTTATTGTTTTTGTCTTCCACTGGTTCGGAAAGGCAGAAGCTCGTAATTGGTAGAGAGATACATACCCCATGGCTATGATAGCGGTATACACAAGTGTAGCTACCATCGGCTAGTCATATGACTGAGTTACTCGTTCTCCTCTCGACCCTCAAACTACTATTGAGATCTTCTAGCCATTCGAATTTGTGAATGATTAGGATTTTACCCTTAGTTGAAATACCTACCTAGGAGACTACCTATTCTTTAGAGACCAAAGGTTGCGAGTCTCTAATTATTTGCTGGAAGCTTGCCTTAACTAGCAACCCTTAAGCCTTGAACCAACCCTTCCTCGACCGAAGCCACAGTTAGACATAAGATGAGTGGACAATAGGGTAATCATTTACCGTGACACTCATTCCGAGGTTGGTTTCCAACAAATATTACTCTAGTTATGTAAATTTTATTATTAAGACCTAACTAGTGTTGGAACACCACAGTCACTAGCTTAGCCAATACCATAGCTTAAATACCCTGTCACACTATGACCTACCAGTTGTCAACAGCAATACCTGATCACTACAACCCTTGTGACCATAGTCTGGCAGGTTTGACACAATAGAATTTCTTGACTCAGTTGTTAGAAATCTTTTCTTATGTCGTGCCTTAGAGTTCGTTATCCCATCGACAACTGGATACTGTGGGCAAGTAGGTCATTCTATTTTATCGACCCTGTGTCTTTGCACACGTACTCGTTCTCCACTTATTGAGGAACGATCCTCGACTTGACTTACATCTACCGTATCCCGATACGCCGTGCCTCATTCACTATAGCAAAGAGTCGAGAACCGTATCCGAACTTTGGGAACCCTCTAACCTCAATATTCCTAAGACCATATCCTATTTTAAGGTGGGTAGACTGTAAGCCTCCTACAATTTAGGATATACGAGGATCACCGATTGATTATAATAAATTTTATTAGAATGATAGTTAGTGCCCTATAGACTCCCACTTTCCATTTAGATCATTTTGTGCCCACGGCCGTGTCACTAATATTCGGAGCACAAGACCAGCTGTTACCTTCCAACAAATTTCATATACAAGATCTAGAGAAGTCCACCTTCATCTAGGTATGTCATGTCCCACTCAAACTCGTCCCCTTGTACTCTATTTTTGGGGTACGACTTTCAGGTTAAATGAACTAGTTATAACTTTTACCATAGTACCGATACACTTTCCAACCTCCATTAGAGCCTTGACCACGACCCCATTCCTTTGACCCAATATGTGGTTGTGATCTACTCGAAGCCCATTACGCACATGTCACTGTGCTATTCATTTGTGTCTTCTCGTGCTACTTAAATACAAAAGTCATGAGAGGCGCATCTTCAGGGCTTACAGAACCTAGTTAACCAACCTGACTAGGCAAACAGCTCAACCACTTGGGTGAAAACTTAGTCTAGGTTACCTTAACCTAGGAGAATAATTTTTAGGATCTTGTCCAGTCAATATAGATTGAAGTCCAAGGTTCATTCAACCGATAATTGTGGTCCGATTAAGGAACCTAAAAAACCCATCCATACGTATCACCATATTTGGACTATAAAACTGAACTTTTTGAAGTAGGTCCCTATACCTACTAGGTAGTCTCACTCTCTTAGAATGTGAAGTCATTCGTAACCAATATTCCATCTACCTGGAAGTCGCGATACGAACTTATATTGCACTTTATCCCTTGCTCGTGTGGTCAAATAACCACGGAAAAGATCACAATCTTGATTTCTCCAATTTTCGTTCTATTATGGAACTTAATTTAGAATTTTGAGAACGAAACTCCTGTATTGCACGGATGGCAAGCTCCTCTAAGAACGAATGGTTCTTTGATCTAGCAAGTGACTGGACTAGAGTAGCCTACTCTAGCAAATAAGTCAATGGTTCGTAGACTTTCATCCTATCTGCATCAGTGGATGCCCTCTACCGTTTTTTGAAACTCATAATTGCCTTCAATTATCCATACTTATCTTCCCGTCCTATTTCAGAGCGATGCATGGCCATGCTTACTAGAATTTAGCAATATTTCTTAGCCACTTGTGTAAATTGTTGCTTGTTAAATTTTGGGTACTTGATAGATACGAGAGGATTATAGGTACCATATGCCTAGATATATGTTGGTAGGCTTATGAGCAACAAGTTAGAAGATTATAAGATTTTAGTTTGAGGTAGTAGGTGACCAAAGGTGGGTAGAAGTCCTATAGGCTATGCAGTTACAAAATGGCTAGAGAGGGTATAAGATATTTGATTAATTAAAATTGAGAGGACTAAGGAATAGTAGATTTATTTATTTTCTTTTATTTTGAAGTTTAGGCATGTTTATGAGTTAGAATTTGAGGACGAAATTATTTTAAGGTGGGTAGATTTGTAGCTCCCCTTCCCGGAAATTGTTGGAAATATTTTTATTTATTTTATTTGATTTAAATGGTGTAATATTTATTTTATATGTGGTTGTATAAGGATAGTATAATAATTATTTGTTATTAAATGCTCTATAAGTTAAATATATAGAAGACTAATAGTATATAATAGTACCTTCCAAACCATTAGTACCTTATTTCATTTTATTCATCTATTAATTTATTTGTTATTTAATTATTAATTCATTTATGTATCATAATATAATTACGTAGCAAAAGAGTTATGGTATAAACATGGGTTAAGCTTTAGATTACTTATATAAATATTTCTGGTATTTATCTACAGTATGTATATTATATATATATATATATATATATATATATATTAGATATATATATATATATATATATATATATATGTATGTAGGTGTGTTTGTATATAAATATAATATTTATGTGAGTATTATATAGATATATATATATATATATATATATATCTATATATATATATAATATATAATATATATATATATATTATATATGTGTGTGTGTGTGTGTGTTTGTGTGTGTGTGTGTGCGTACACGTGTATGTATATACGTATATATATGAATAAATATTACGTAAGTGTATGAGTATATAAACGAATATTATATATCGTATATTGAGTGTATACGTAAATATAGAATATATAGATGTGTGCGTATATATACGTATATATATATATATATATATATATATATATATATATATATATATATATATATATATATATATATAAGTAAAGAAAAAGAAAAAGAAAAAAAAAACAATTAAACCTATACCAGCCCAAAGCTCCCACAAGCAGGAGCAGCCATGGGCCAAGTCACCCCCATAACTCAACCCCAGGCCAGCAAATAGCCGGCCCCATAGCCCTGTGTGCAAACCCACACAGCAGAACAAAACGAGCCCACGAGCCACATCCAAGAAACCCAATCCAGCTGAAGCAGTAACCCTGAACCCGAGCTACATATATACTCACCCGAGCCCTTCCGTTCCCTGTGTATATAACGCGCACGAAACCGATGGGAAAACCCTCGAAACCCTAACACCCAGGATCTCCTCGACATCTCGCAGCCTTCCCCCAGGCGTCGGCGCACCCCTGGACGGCCGCGCGCGGGCACGGGTCGTCGGAGTCGACCACGACGTCGGAAAACAGAGAAGCGACAGCAGCAGCGACAGATGGGGCCAACTTTGCATCGGTTTCCCCGCCACGTCGCTCCACCATTTCACGTTTCGTCTGCTCTGGTACGATCACAACTCTACCCACTTCGTTAACCTTTAGATCGATTAGATTAAATCGCATTATGTGCGAAGGAATCGGAACCCGAAGATCGACGAAAAACTGTCTTAAACTAGACAGAAATTCAGTCCCAACAACCCGATTTGGAAGGCAAATATATGCCGATTCCTCGACAGTTTAGAAAAACTATTTGAAGGAGTTTTTAGATGACCTAACCAGCTTTCAAACCCTATTTTTAGATTAATTTATTGAACAGTAGATGTTAAGATAAACTTCTTTGAAAATCACGAAAACCTGTTTTCGAAAACATAGAAATCGCTCCACACGACGTGCGTCACGCCAATCCGGACGACGTGGTCGCGTACCGAAAGGATCGAAAGCTGCGTAACAGCTTCGTGGTCGTGTGGGCTTTGACGGAATTCAAATTGGTCGCGTGTGCGCGACGAATTTGATGCGTATCCGTCGAAATTCACCGTATCGTGCACGTTGCAAATTTCTCAATTACTTCGTGCACGCTCGTCAGATCGAGACAAAACTTGCGCCAACAGAACCGTATCGTTTTTCTGGTCCTGTATGCCAAGTTTGGTCCGATTCTGAGACCGTTGATAAAATCGTCATTTTGCGGGCCCCACGGTCCCACTCAACGGGCGATTTTGTGCACGGTCCGTCGGAATCCAACTTTGGACATACGGTTGGGTTCGTATCGAAAAACTGGATCCGTAGACATGTAGTTTGATGACTTTAGAGACCGTTGACTCTGGCACGTTTTTCGGTGCAAAGCGGGTCCAACGGCGGACACCGTTTTGGCCAAAATTACCGTTTTGCCCCTGTGTCCAGAATTGGACTTAAGGACAGGCAATCTAGCTAATTGGACTATTCTGAGATCATTGGTATTGTTTATTTCAGCTTCCGGGGACTGTTGTACGGGTTTGACTATAGTGGCACATTGAGTAGTTCAGATTGTCGGTTTCACCAGCAAAGGACCACAGGCGAGTACAGTTTATTGTCTGCATTTCGATATTGATTTTCACTATATTTCATTGGTTGGTCATTGGTTATGTGATTATTTTCTATTATAAATTGTGGAGTCGGGAATTAGAAGTACCAAAGATATGTGATCTGACCATAGCCCGTGTTAGACATTGTAGTCCGTGCTTATTTTTCTGCAGAAGTGTAGTGTTTTACCTTCTGCAGTAGTGTAGCCCGTGTTTATTTTTCTGCAGAAGTGTAGCCCGTGTTTTACCTTCTGCAGTAGTGTAGCCCGTGTTTATTTTTGCAAGTAGTGTAGCCCGTGTTTACTTTCTGCAAGTAGTATAGCCCGTGTTTATTTTCTGCAAGTAGTGTAGCCCGTGTTTACTTTCTACAAGTAGTATAGCCCGTGTTTATTTTCTGCAAGTAGTATAGCCCGTGTTTATTTCTGCAAGTAGTGTAGCCCGTGTTTATTTTCTGCAAGTAGACATTGTAGCCCGTTAGTAGACATTGTAGACCGTGCGGTGTAGTACCCCAGACCGATCACATATTAAAGGTACTTCTAACAGTCGGGGAGAGTATTTTGTGTCTATTTACTTACTATTGGTTTTTATATTTCATGTTTATTTTCAAACCCATGATTGATGTCTAACCTTTGTTTATAGTCATCTTCTTTATTTGAAATTGCATTCAGTGAATTGTGCTCGTTCCATTCCTGACTGGAAACCAACATTTTCAGGTTAGCCGAGGATCACTTAGTTTGGGGAGTGATGGTATACTTGCAGACGGGAAGCCTAGAGATTAGCTAGCTAGTGGAGTTGTAGCCATTCAAATATTTGTACAAGTTTATATTTTCAGCAAATGTAAAACTTGTGATCTTTGTAAATTAAATTAATTATGTGAATGAGCATTGTTTGTGATTTTTGATCTTCATGGCTGTGACAGCGTTCTACCGCCGATACTGCGGCGTAGGCTGGCTTGGACACGTCTCGTATCCGTTTAAAAAAAAAAAAAAAACGGGTGCGGGTCGTGACAAACTCTACGCGCACATAAAAAAAGTAGCTAAGATAGCCTTGAGCGTGAAAAGCTCAAATAACTTTCATGCATAAAGGATGTTATTTCTCAAGCGTAAAGTAGCCCGTTTACACAAATGATCCTGGATTAGTGTGAAACAATCTTCTTGGCTTCTGTGTAAATCTTTGTCAGAAAATCAATCTGTCAGAGTAATATCAATCGCACATTTAATGCGATATAGACAGCCTGTCTTATGCGTAAAGTCTGAGGATGGCTCTTGCGTAGAGCAACTTGCGTAGAGTCTGAGGATGGCTCTTGCGTAGAATTTGAACTTCTTTGACTTGGTCCTTTTTAAAATATGATAAAATATATCATAATTTATTTTCGCTTCTACGGTCATGCCATAAACTCGGTGCATGCTTCAACATAGAGGCCGTACCTCACAACTTAACATTTCTAAACCAAACTTGCCTTACGGCCCTTCTTGACTTAACTCGAAACGACTCAAATCAATTTATGCAACTCTATGCCAACGACAATACTCGATGCCACATCTCGTGCCGAACCATGTGTCTTTGTTATAGCCAAATCTTAGGCTTCATACTGGTGTTGCAACCATGTATACCTTTCCTTGACTCAGTTTGTGTCGTGCTTACACTTTCTTTGATTCGACCGACACTGTGCATGTGAATTGTCGTTCAGCACACCAACTTGTCTATATGAAGGATCACTGGCAATTCAAGCCATCTTAGACATGTAGGTGGTGTAGACGAGACCCTTGCAACTAAGGATAGCTAGCCCTGCTCAAGTCCTCGAATTATCGTGGCGTGTTCTTGTCTATCTACCTTGCTTCCCTCCTAGGCCGATACGGTCCTGTGGCCCCAGGCTACCGAATCGAGGGTACGAAACCTTGTACACATTTTGTCCATGACCACACCTACGAGAACTTCTAGACTCAACGTAAATGCATGGTCTAACCGTCACAACTTGCTTTCATTTTCTTTACTTCTTTACTTTTCATACTTCTTTTGCAGAGCCCAAACCAGGGTTGCCTTGGCGACTGACCTACAATCCCGACATATTTTTCCTTGGCGACTGACCTATAGTTTCGACATATTTTCGATATTTCTATACTCTTATTGACTCAACTCATGAATGGCTAATTGATAACCTTCAAGCACAACTTGAACGTGTTCTTTAGATGCCATAGACCGTGGCTAACTTTTTATAAAACCAGCCGTTGCTCGTGCCTTAAACCAACTTGTGTTCTAGGCGACACTATCGCCCAAGTCATACTTTATATAACGAGCCTTGAGATCGTGGGCTGTGTGACTTCAACAACCGCAGAATGCGTAGGACAATGCTTGTTATGACTTCGATAACCCGACATAACTTTTGCCTAACTCAATCGTGCAACAACTTAACCCATTGGACAAGCAAAGGCTATGCCAAGCCTTGCATCATAGAAACGTGCACTAAGACTTGAGGGACACTTTGGCTATGCCAAGTATCGGATGATGGACCGTGCATGCTTCATTATGCATTTATACATGCGACGCCTATGACTTAGGCTAAGTTCATAACTTTGTGGCAACTTAGACCAACTTTTCTTCTTCCAAGGCACAGGACGAAGGACCGAGTGTCATTTTGAAAGCACGTCGTGCATATTTCTAAGCCGACCGTAGGACTTTTCCATATTATAACTCAATCCGACCCGACTTGGGATTATTTCCTTAGCTATGTGGATTCGCCTATTTTATTATCAAGCCTACTTGTACATTTGAAAACTTTCATTTTATTAGTGCGAAGGCCAAGCTAAGGCAAGTTCACCGAAGCCACCCACCTGAACGAGGAGTCGCCTCGACCGAGCGGGTCTTCGAGCAGCATTGCATGGCTAAGTCCGAACGCCATCGGCATTTTGATTCCTCTGATTGACTGAGCGGGATGGAGCATTACACATATTCGAATATTAAATGCTTTGGGAAATGCATAGCAGGGGTACTATTATGAATGCAAGGCCATAAAGATCAAAAGGTTGTACTATAGCTCAGTATTTAGGCAATGAGATATCTGGTAATGATTAAATGTGGTTCAGGTGTATGAATCCTGTGTGGTGTCAAGGAATGAATGGCAAGGTGATAGTATGGCAGATACAAGGTGAAATATAAGTGTCATAGTGTATAGCAAAGTGATGTTCAGAGTGTGTGTGTGAACAAGTGTACCATAGCAAAAGCAATGTAGCAGTCTAGATGTGAATGTGTGAAGAGTATTAATGTAAATGTGAAACAAAGTATCAGAATAGTGGAGTATATCAGAGTTTGAATCGTGTGCAGCAGATGAGAGCAATGAGTAGTGTCAGTAGGGTGTTAAGTAAAGTGTCATTCATCAAAGCAAGTGCAGACAACCATAGAATGTGAGTGTGTGAACATGTATCATAATAGTGTTCTGATACTCTCAGGTATCATAGTTCTCTGTTCGAGTGAAGTGTCCTTGTCCAAGTAAATATGTGTCCATGCAGTGTCATAGTATTCAGATGGTGCAATATCAAACGAGTGCAAGTGTATGCAAACATGTGACAGATGGTGTCAGTGAATGAATTGAGTGAAAGAGTGTGATTGCAAGTAAATGTGAGTGTAACCAGTAAAAATATAGACTGTTCAAGTGTGTGTGAGGTATAAGCATAAGTGAGTGATAGATACAAGTGTCCAATGGTGTCAATAGTGTGTGCAGTGCAATGTGGAGAGTGTCCAAGCAACAAAGCAAGTGTCAAAGACTGAATCACAAGGTGCAGTGCTCGACAGACACTTGTAGGTGAGAGAACTTCTCGAAAACTCAACCAATTCTACCCAAACTTCGTAGGTGACATGTCATTGATTGCCCTACCCATACCAACTGGTAGCACACGAAAACGTGTCATTTCCAAAGAGAACGGACATGGCAGCAGCAAGGGAAGCACAGTTCAGGCCAAACTCAGTGTGCAGTGTCCCCGTGTCCAAAATAAAACATCAAACGACACCAAAATTGACTCAGTCATTAACAGTAGTAATCTAAACATCTAGGGCTACACAAATATGTAATTTATTTAGAAATTTAAGATCAAAAAGTTCTAAGAGGCATTTCATCGAACACTTAGTAATCTCTCCGATACGGAGCGATACGCCATGATACGGGCATCAAATAATTTGATTCTTAACCAAACTTAGCCTAGAGCTAGGGGGACCCTAAATGAATGCATCTATGGAAAGAAAATAGAAATTAGAGAGGTTTAGAGGTCATTACCTGTTGAGAGTTGGAATCTCAATAAAAAATCCCTTGAAACGATCCCACACCAATTCCTATGGTCAAATTGCTCCCAATCCTTGCTAGCTTGCCAATAGAGACCTCCTATATACTAGGGGAGTGTATTGCAATTGATTTGGTTCAATTTGGAGTTAATTTGGTAAAAGGGGCAAATTTGGGGAAGAACACTATTAGGGTTAGGGTTTCAATGAAAGAGGCAATGAGGGAGGCTAATGATCACTTATATAGGTGGGAGGGGGGGACATGCTTGGCCGGCTATAGGTGTTTCTAGGGTTAGGGTTAGGTCCAATCTAGTTTAAAGGCCCTCTCAAGATGTAATTTCAAGCCTTTTAGGTAAAGACCCAAATTAGTTAAGGTTTCTACAAATATCTTAGGTTCAACATAATATCTAGATATTCTAGAACTTAGATAACTTATTTAATTCTACTAACCAAGCTTCGAAGGTCATGATCAACATCTAGATTAGGATAATTCTAGGGTTAGACCTAAAATAACACTTAGCACATTAAATTAAATAAAAATTCAAAAATAATACTAATTCATAAATTACCAAAATACCCTTAGCCTAAAAAGTGGTAGTGAACTAATCTAATCACATTAGCTAGGTCTTATGGTCATGGTTAGTCTCTAGGCTAAATAGTTCTAAGGTTTTACTAGCAAGGGACACAATCACAATCAATCAATTTAAATATTATTAAAATAATCAAAAACTCACCAATTTATCATTAACATGATTTAAATATATTATTTAACAATTAACATGATCAATTTTACAAAAGTTTAAAATTACCCTCATTTTAGAAAAGTGGTAGTTACAATCCTTCCCCCTAAAAATTTCGTCCTCGAAATTTAGGTTGGTCGTTCTCCTCTTAGGACCTCGCCCCGAAAATCACGGTCTAAGAAAACTTTATCTAATCATACAATATGAAAGAATAACACACAGGGTCATGACATGCAACATCAGTCTGAGGTCTTGTAACTCCACTTTCCTATTTTTGAGAAATTAAAAATTTTCTAATAATAATAAATATTTTGAATTATATTTTCGAAAGGAAATTAGTTAGAGCAGGAAATATTTTTTAGAAAAATTTGAAAATTTGTTGTTACAAACTTTGGGGCCCACCATTTGGTTCTCTAACTGATTTTTCATAAATCCTGAAATAATAAAAAGGAGGGGGGGGGTTTCTGAACTTTTCCAAAATTCGGAGGGGCTGATTTATAAACATTACTGAGCGGGGGGACTTAGTTGAATAAGTCACATTTTTCCTTATTTAACCTGTGAGTGAAGAGAGAGAATTAATCTCTCCATTCACTTTTCCCCAATTCTTTTCCTCTCGGCCACAGGAGTAGCAGTTTCCGCGGCGACCAATCTCAGACGGCGGTGACCAATCTCCGGTGGCGGCGACCACCCCATCGACGACTGCCACATGATGAGAGCCTTCGAGCACAGCACACTCCCTCACCAGCATCGAACGGGACTGTCTTCTCGGCGGAGTGTTAGGCGTCGATCTCCTCTCGACGACGGCATCAGTACCTTTTATCACTCTACTATCCCCATGGGCAGTACGTAGTTGATGGAGACGTTTGAAGAGTCCCTTGACAACCAGAGGGAGCTTGCCATCCTTTCCAAGTCAGACTTGTGGATACACTCTCCGAGCCAGGAAGGACTTCTGATTTCCAGACTCTCAGACCCTTGGACTTCTCCGACACCAAGCACATATCTTGTACCGAGGAACAAATCAAGAACCTGGAGCCGCCAATGAAAGTCATCCAAGTCCCTGACGACCCAATTTATCTGAAGATTGGAGCCACTAGCCAGGAGATCCAGAATATAACACAGACAATGGAACGAGATGGGAAGCTGAAGCACATGAGAGACATGAAGACTTATGACGAAGATAGCAACTATCCTGAACCCGCAAAGCGTTGCCATAATCGGACAACACTTCTTCAGCCCAGCGGGAGATTCAGATTCAGCCGGCTATCATTTGTATTTTCTGCCACAGCTCAGGACACCACTACGAAGAGTGCCGCAAAAGACGAAAGCTATGCTTGTACTGCTGATCGCCTGCCACCAAGTCAAGGACTGCTAGAGACCGCTGATCACACTGCCTAAGGACAAGCACGAGGAGCACTAGTATCACAGAAGAAGGATCCACCTCTCGAGATTCAGCAAACGCATGGAGCACTACCGCAGGGACCAGCCTACGTCAAGACATCTGAAGACGTTGAAGAGATTCCAGTCCCGGAGGACTACTGAAGGCAGAAGATTTCTTTTGCATGGTTGGAAAAACCATGTATCTTGATTAGCAATCCAGTCTTTCCTTAAATTTCTTTTAGCATCTAGACCATTTCTTGAAACTTCTTGTTTTCTAATTTGGAACCTTGGTTGATATTCAAAACTTATTTTGAGATATTGTTTCCTATTCTTTGATTGATACTCCTCAATACATTCTTTGTAACCCTTTTCTTTTCGAGATTCTACTCAGGAACTTGTTTCCTACTCAGAACTAGTTATAATTTGTAAATTTTGTTTTCTTCCCGAGGTTCAGTTTTCTATTCGGGGCTTGTTGGAATTTGATTTTATTCAATATTTGCTTCTATTCACCATTCAAGATATCCTTTGAAAATTTTCTTTCAAATCTGAGGACTTGACATGTTCCCTATATGAAATTTCTTTCCTATTCATAGCTTGTTTTCTGTTTGAGAAATTATTCTGATCACCACTTTGTTTCAATCTTGTCCCCTATTTGAGGTATCACTTATTTCATGGATACTTGTTTCCTATTCACCAGTGATTCTCTTATCCTATTTCGTAACTTGATTCCATTCGAGATTTTAAGATCATGTTTCCTATTTACGAGACTTTGTTTTGTTCGTGATTTAGTCTCATATTCAAGATTTCCCAGACTTTGAAACTTCAGTTCCTACTCGCGACTCGTTGAGACCGTGTTCCCTATTCAAAATCTTGTTTCCTCATTGAGATTTTCTATTCGAGATTTTGTTCCTTATTCACGACTTTGTTGATACTTGATTTTCTATTTTTCACTGTGTACCTTAATTATTGGAGAATTCATTTTCAATTCAAGTTTTGCTCGAGATTTCATTGTTATTCGAGATTTTATTGAAACTTGTTTCCAGTACGGAATTTTATTTCTTATTTTAAAACTTGTCTCCTATCTGATACCTTGCTTCAGTTCATCCTTCGAGACTCTGTTATCCCTTCGGGATAATATTCCATATATGGAATTTTGTTACCATTCCAGATATCAGTTAAAATTCTGTTATAATTTGAAACTTCGCTCCCTGTCTGAAATTTTAAATCTCCCTGGTTGCCCTTTTGTACTCACTGATTGGAT
The DNA here is from genome assembly GCA_029216955.1 of Iris pallida. Classification (NCBI taxonomy): domain Eukaryota; kingdom Viridiplantae; phylum Streptophyta; class Magnoliopsida; order Asparagales; family Iridaceae; genus Iris; species Iris pallida. Next base: position 4,821,584 of record JANAVB010041020.1, read on the forward strand.
CCCTTGTCGTCTCTTAGTACCTAATAATTCCTTGTATTCTAATAGTCAGATAACCTCACCATTTTCATGACTTGGACTATTGAAACTTATTTTGATTCCTTAAAATTTTCTATGGATAAAGTTGAAAGACTATTCGATGACCTACTAGGGCGCGACAGTTACGCGCTGCAGCCGTTATCTGGATTACGGAGACCGAAAGTTCACTGCAGCCAGTAGCGCACTGGCGGGGCATGAACTCTAAGTTGAAGTGATTTCAGACATTCATAGATTTCGAGTATTATGGAGACTTGTCCTAAATTCTTCATGTTGTGATCTCTTGGGTTGCTTCGTTGATGATTGTTAGAAAATGGATATAGTGCATAGAATATTCGGTAACATATCGTTATTTGAGTCACAGAGCCGAAGTTTACTGCAGCCAGGTATACCCTGACGGAGTAGGGATTCTGAGTAAAGTGATTTCAAATATCTATATTTTCGGATACCATAGAAACTATGTTCCTTTCCCTATGATTATTTGTTTTCGAGAGTCACAAATCCTTGCACGTTATCCTGATTTGATACTGTACCTCCTGAGTATTTCGTACGTTTCCTCAATCAACCCTTGCTAACTTTCCTTTAGCATTTTATCGTTAGATCACTGAATTCCTCAAAATTATACATTGCCAGAGTTTGATTCCATACTTCGTTTGTGTCTTGTCTAAACTTCGATCTTAAAATTATGTCTATCTGACCATGATTTTCCTATCTTGTCCTAGTCCACTTGTGTTAAAATATCGATTTTTGATCGTACTTAATAGTTGTGTCTTCATGATTTTGCTCCTCTAAGTTGTAATTGAAATTTCATTCTATCTCGTGCTTATTTGATTCTTGATTGTCGTTAGATCGTGTTATTTCAACTTCTTGTGTGTAATTATAGTATTTGGTCTCAAGGCTCAAGGCGTCGCAGAGTTACACAGGATCTGCAGAAGAACTGGACGGACAGCAGCAGACGACCACTGGAGTTTGCGGTTGGAGATAGAGTGTTCCTGAAGATATCACCGACCAGGGGCGTCATCAGATTTGGCAGAGGCGGAAAGCTCAGTTCGAAGTACACCGGGCCTTTCGATGTGACGGCACGGATTGGCGAGGTGGCGTATCGACTAGCGCTTCCAGCTAGCTTGGAGGGAGTGCACGACGTCTTCCACGTGTCCCAGCTTCGACGCTACATTCCAGACCCGAGCCATGTGGTGGACTATTCAGAGCTAGAGGTGGGCCCGAGCTTGACCTATGAGGAGCAGCCAGTGGAGATCCTTGATCGGAGAGAAGCGCCTGCAGAACCAGACTATTCCACTTGTCCGCGTCATGTGGAGACACCACTCTCCGGGAGAGTCTGTAGGTCCTAAAAATCAAGTTGCACTCATCAAGAAAGTCATGAAAATCAAGAAATACAACTTTCAAATGAACTACGCAGACATCAGATTGCACATCATTCAGATTGCGCATAATGGACTGCGCTTCCTCTCAACTGCGCAGGCTGACGTGGCAAAGGTCATCATTACCTGACACAATCAAATCTTCTAACAACTGACAGCACGTTTTACGAAGAGACTGTTCGTTTATTGTGCTGCACAGCGCTCGAGGACGGGTGGACAGCTGTACATGCAGCGCAATCTGCTAGCCTGTCTGCTGCGCAATCCAGTCTAACGCAATCCGAAGTCAGCACAACTCATGTTGCGCACTCCATCATGATAACTGACAAAAGTATACGTGGCACTCATGCCATCAATTGCTCATTACGTGGCAACCGTCTATGTACGATCATGCGCATTTTAATCAAAAGATGCCATGTGTCCAAGACAGTTGGCCCACGATCCAACAACTGCATGTGCAGTCTACAGATGCAATCCAATCCATGCGCAATCCAATATGCGCAGTTCAGAATAACTAAAAGTTAGTTATTTCCAGAACTCTATAAATAGAGTTTCAAGTCTTCATTCAAGGGGATCAAACATAAAAGTTCAGAAATATCAGAGAGTCCAGGAGTTCTTGCCAAAGTGCTGCTGCATTCTTCCGAGGCTTTTGCCTTCAACTTCAACTTTCGAGGCTACCGTCTTCAAAGTTCACATCGTCCAAGAGATAAAGCAATCGTCTTCTAGATTGGATTCCTATAGTTGTACCTTTCCCAGAATTCTTGTAATCTTTACAAAGCTTGTATCAATAAAGTTCATACTTTTGTTTTTTGCAAACAAAATGGCGACTCTGCCGGAGACGACTTTCTCCTCCGACGAGGAAGTGACAACTCAATGTGACATAGCGTCTATCGGGAAGACGCAGAAGACTATGGTTGTGAAGGTCAACCAGACGGCCTACGAAGCCATGATCAACTCCAAGACCACTCTCCGCACTGCAACAGCTTCTGCCACGAGCAAAGTGCGCCCAGTGGGTCCCTAAGACTGCTGCACAGTCTGGCAGTTCTACCACCAAGGCTGCTACACAATCTGGTGCAGTCTGCTTCACAGACTATTGCACAGTTTGCCAGCACGACTGCTGCGCAGTCTATTTATTCTGCCACCAAGCCTGGTGCGCAGTCTGTTGTTTCAACTGCTGCACAGTCTGTCTCAACTACTCGTGCGCAGTCTGCTGTGGGCAGTACACAAGCTACTTCTTATGCTGCCTTATCAAAGTATAAGACTCCTATGTCCCTGGCGCAGTTAGCAGCAATTCTTCCTGCGCAATCGACTACTCCAGCAACCAGAGTGCATCCTAAACACCCTGTGGCAAGAACTCCTGATGCGCAAACCACAGCCTCTGTGGCCAGAACTAGTGCACCCTCTGCCAGAGCTAATCATGCGCAAGTGGTCAGTGCGCCATCAACCCATGCGCAAACTGTGCCTACGCAATTCAAAAGAGACAGCCCTTTGGCTAAACTCTCTTCTCTAGTAAGGGAAAAAGCTCTGCTTCTCCTCCCAAACACTCTGTTGCTCCTGCACAATCCACTGGGGGTAGTCCTTTGGCTATTCCTCTTCCACCTCAAAACAAAGGAAAAGGCCCGTTGGTCTTTTCTCAGACTTCCTTGTCCCATGACTTGGAAGACAACAGAGGGAAACACTTTAGCTAACCCTTCTTCACAAAACAAAAGAAAGGCCCTTTGGTCTTTTCTCAGTCTTCTTCGGTCTTTACCGTAGAAGATCAACCTGAACGTGCCTTGGCACCAGTCAGTACATGAACTCCTTCAAACAAGGATTCTTCTTTCCTTCATGTCAAGAGAACTTGTACTGATCAAAAGGTATTCTGCCTACCCCGGTAGCAGAATTCCAAGATCTCCCAACTCTCAAGATATCCCGTTCAAGACAGGGAAAATTGCTGGGTCTCAAACAGAAACCCCTGGGGGTGAATTTGTAGATCTAAGAACTTATCTCAACAGACCAACTTCGACGAAACGCAAACAGCCAATGCCGAAGACCAACATCATCAGAAGCAAGTTTCCAGAGTCAAGAACCCCGACACCTATGCCAATAAAGTAAGAACTTCCCTGTATACTCAAGAGACAAAACATTTGAAGAACCGGAACCATGTTCCGAATATTGTCAAAGAACAGATCCCTCAATCTTTTGATCTCCGGGATCATCTCAGACAAAAGCGGGATAACATCTCGACACCTCAAGTTCAATCATCTGATCATCATTGCAATCATAAAGTCATTATCCAGTGTTGTTATCAAATGACAAAACGATCTGTCTTTGATCGTCTAAACTTTGCAAACTCTGGACCTAAGTCAGAGGATGAAGATAAAGTGTTGTACGCTTCTGTCAACATGACCTCTCGAGACACTGGGGGTAGAAAATGCTCTAAGCACGACAAGCCTCGTCGACCCAGCCAACGGTATTTAGATTTACTCCAAGAATCTTCTGAAGGAGTATTTCGACATACTCGTTCCCGAAGCCGAGATACAATCGGTCAAAGGAATCTTCAAGATCCTTCGGGTCATTTTCTTTCTTCTTAGTCAGGAGATGACTCTTTCTCCGACTATGATGCATACAGTGAAAGCTCTGAACATACAGTGTCTTCCACTGTACCAAGAGAAGTGACAACTTATGTTATCAATGAAGATCCAGATGCTTCAACTTCTGTAAATCAGGAACAGCGAATCGCTGCACTAGAAGACAAGCTGAAGACCATGGCTGAAATGGTCGCCAGTATGCATTCTATTATTGTGGCACAACATGCCACACCACCGACTGTACCTGCTGCAAGTCGGAGATCATAGCATCGTCTGTGCCTGTTAATGCAGGGCTGGGGGTAGCAGCCTCAAATACCCATTGTACAAGTTCAACCTACACCCAGTCAGTCAGGTGCTGGAGGTAGTATTTACAATGCTGTTCCTCCTCCTACCGCTCTGACTCAACCTGCTCCTTTTACATCAGTGGAAGATGCCAATGAAGCTGTCAAACTCTTGCGAACCCAGTTCGAGGCCTTTAAAAAAAAGACAACTTGCAAAGATTAGGGACCAAGCAACCATATCCAGTTGAATGGAAGGAAGTCCTATTTCCTCCTAAGTATAAAATCCCAACAATCTCTCTGTTTGATGGTAGTACCTCTCCAAGCCAGTTCATCAATCACTTTGAGATAATGACTGTCCAACTTCAACCAAATGACGCTCTTCTTACTAGAGTGTTCGTCGGTTGTTTAGCCGGCGTAGCATATGACTGGTATAGAAGCTTGCCCGATGGTTGTATCACCTCCTTCTCAGGGCTCAAACAAATCTTCCTGGAACGATTCTATGAGGGAATCAATGACATGACCATGTCAGCCCTCAATAAGATCAAACAAAGACACAATGAAACTGCTGAGAGTTTATCGAAAGGTTCCGTCAGGAAGCCTTGAAGATGCCTCCCGGAACTCCAGCTGCTGTCACTATTGATACTTGCAAGGCAAATCTTTTGCCTATCATCAGTATGTGGACAGGATCTACTCAGTTCCAAGATTGGCCCTCCTTCATTGTCAACGCTAAAGCAGCTGAAGTTAGCGCCGACAAATTCAAGCAGCTGGGGGTACAATTGTCTAACCCCGACCGGGATGAACATCAAACATCAAGTGGAGGTAATCGCCAAAACAATCGCAAGAACAAGGAGACTTTGAACATCAACTTGAAGAGCAAAGAGTCTCTGGCTGTCAACGTAGCTCCACCTGCGTCTTCTTCTACTCTTCTGCTCCTCAACCAAGGGAACCTCGTCCTAAAGTAGAATACTCCTTCGACGAGAATGACATGCTAACATCTTTGATTGTTTAATCAAAAGCAACAAGATCCAGCTCCCAGACCCAAAGAAGCCCGATGAAGTCGATAAGACTGATCATCCCAAGTATTGTGTCTATTACAGGTTCATTGGGCATCCTACTCGAGCATGCTACGTGCTCAAAGGCAAGATACAAGAGCTGGTCAACTGGTGTTGTCACTCTGCAACAAGACGAAAAGACTGTGACTGCAAACATGGTCTCAGTCCAGTTCGGTGACTTCCCCCGCAAATGGTGCAGCATGGCATCATTCCTATCCCAAAGCTACTCTTGATATTGAGAATCTCCCTCTTCCACCAAAGGAAGGTCTCGTTCCCTTGTCTCTTGACAATGGTGAGATTATGTGGATCCGGATCTTACTTCAGAGTTCGAGCTTCCCTCTTCATCCAAGAAGAAAGATCGCTCCAAAAGCAAAACAAAGACTTGCAACATGGTGTCTTTTGACCCCATAGTTGACGAAGAAATCTTGTTGGGCACCAGATCAGGGAAAGCTTATCTGAAGGATTACCCTGAAACTCAAGAGAATCCTGCTTCTTCTTCCGAGCCTGCTCCAGTGCAGCCTGCTTCTACTGAAGATATTCCTACTGCACCCTCACCGGTTGTGGTACCTATTCCTCCCAAGCCGACAGCTGACAAAGGCAAACAACAAGTCCGCTTTGACAAGCCCTTAAAGAAGTCATCTCCCACATGACTTGAGAAGCCTTACAACTTCGATATTTTGGCTCAATTAGCCAATATACCGGCCCGACTGTCAATCTTTGAGCTCTTGCGTCTCTCCAAAGAGACTCGGGAAACTCTGAGTGAGGCTCTTATGCAAGATGAAACTTGTCTAGCCCTTCTGAAGAAGCCTAAGCAGAGCCGGTTTCTTGTCTTCATTGTCATAGTATTCTGGAATTGATTCCAAACATAACTTTCATACAAGATGATATGCTGATGGAGGACAACATGCACGACCGTCCTTTGTACTACACAGGATATGTCGACTCGATAAAAGTGACCAAATTCTTATAGATCCAGGGTCTGCTCTCAACATCATGCCGAAGACAATGTTGGATGCGCTAAAGATCCCAGTGCATAGTCTCTCTAGTATAATCACCACCATCCTTGGGTTCAATCAAGGAAGGTGTGAGCCTTTGGACAAGATTCGCCTAAAACTCCAAATAGGCAATCTTCGTACAAAAGTGACCTTCTACATCATTGACAATCATGGTTGTTCTTACAATGCTTTATTGGGGAGACCATTCTTACATGAGCACAATATTGTTTCCTCAACTCTCCATCAATGTTTTAAATACGTTGATGACAATGGAGAGGTGCAAAAGGAGGTCGCTGATCTCTATCATTTTAAAGGCGTTGAAGCATACCGCAACGATGCTCGTATGTACAAGAATGAATTCATGAAGGTGGTGTTGTCTATGGATACTGAAGAAGAGCAAGAAGCAGTGCCTAAAGACACCCTTATCATACCTGTTAAAGGACGAGTCTCTCATCCTCAGTCCTCTAAGCCACTGGCTATTCACTTGCCAGTCCAGAAGCAGTCAACTGATGATGATAAAAGGGAGCTCACCTCTTCTGAGCCACTTGTTATCGACTTACGTCGTACAAGGACAAAAAGCAGCTCACTTCTTCTGAGTCACTTGTTATTGATCTAACTCATAACAAGGATAAAAGGGAGCTCACCTCTTCTGAGCCGCTTGTTATTGACCTCCGTCGTAACAAGGCCAATCCTCCTCCACGTTCTTCTTCTTCCCCTCTTGTAATTAATCTGACCAAGCTTGTTAAGGCTAAAGGTCCTGCTGTAAATATGAATGTACAGATCAATGAAAAAGCATCTACTTTCCAGTATACTGATGTCATTTATCATACTAAATGCTATTTGGATATGTTAGATAGCTTTCGATCATTTACAATGGGAGTTGTACAAATCTCTTCAAACAGAAGTCTCATTTGAAGATCCAGATGATTCTTACCGTATTGTCCCTTCTCGAAAGAAAGGCAAAAGTCAATACTTTTTAGTAAAGGATCGAAACAACAATTCAGCTATACGGATGAAAGCAAGAGTAACGATACAGGACATCTTCAACTCCGTCGTTACAGTCAACAATCAAAAGACATCATCCGAAAGATGGGTTATGACTTCAAGAGTGGCCTCAATTACGGTAAAGGCAGACAAACTCCAGTCCGTACAACTGTTCCGAAAGAAAGTCAGAGATGTACTACAGCAGGACCAAAAGAGGTCTCGGATATGCATCTCCTCCGATGTTATCCCCAGCAGTCTCTGACTCCGATAGCGAAGAACGTTCTAATTCTTCTGACTCCAGATCATGGGATTCTGACACCAGTATTGGTGAAGTCCATCGGGTGATCGTATCTTCTAATATGGTCTCTGCTGAACTTCCAGAAGGATATGACGAGGACATTGAAGAAAATCCTGAAACAGATCCTTGGGTTCAACGAATGGATACCCAATAGGAACTTCGATTCGAACAAAGAGAACCTCCTACCGAAGATCAATTAATTCAAATTGATGTAGGAGAAAGCGGGTCGCCTCGTCCAATATTTATCAGCAAGAACCTCCCAGAAACAGATAAACAAGAGTTGATTCTTCTTATCAAAGAATACATTGATGTCTTTGCTTGGAGTTATAAAGATATGCCAGGTCTAGATCCCAAAGTTGCTACTCACAAACTGAACATTTTGCCCAATGCAAAACCAATCAAACAACAACAACGGTGCTTCAAGCCAGAAATGATGGACGCGATCAATGGTGAAGTCAAGAAGCTCATCGCTTGTGGCTTTATTCGAGAAGAACAACATCCAGATTGGGTAGCCAACGTTGTTCCAGTCCTAAAGAAAACCGCAAAGTTCGAGTTTGTATCGACTTTCAGGATCTTAATGAAGCATGTCCAAAACATGAATTTCCTCTCCCTATCACGGACGTCATGATTGACAATACCTGTAGGTTCGAGCGAATATCCTTTATTGATGGATTCTCGGATACAATCAGATTCAGATGAATCCTGAAGATGAAAAACATACTTCTTTTCGCACTCCTCGCAGAGTTTACTGCTATACTGTGATGCCATTTGGTCTCAAGAACGCTGGTGCAACTTATCAACGGGCCATGAGTACCATTTTTTGAGATCATCTTCGCAAAACTGTCGAATGTTACGTTGAATATCGCCGTCAAAAGTCGTCTGAAGAAGATCATATCCAAGATTTGAGAACAATCTTCAATCTCATGCGCCAACATCAACTCAAAATGAATCCCACCAAGTCATTCTTGGGTGTCTCTTGTGGCAAGTTTCTCGGCTTCGTCATTACCTCTAAGGGTATACACGTGGATCCCGAGAAGATCAAAGCCATTCAAGAGATGCGTCCTCCACGCAACCTAAAAGAGCTACGAGGATTTCAAGGTCGTCTTGCGTACATCAGAGATTCATTTGAACTTGTCTGGACGCTGCAGACCATTCACTCAGCTGATGAAGAAGGGTGTATCTTTTATTTGGACTGAAGAATGTCAAAAAGCATTCGACGACATCAAACGGTATCTCATGAATCCACCAGTCTTGGTGCCACCAATCTCAGACATACCATTTTTAATGTATGTCCGTGCTATGGATCATTCATTGGGTGCTTTACTTGCCCAAAAGAATAAAGAAGGTCATGAACAGGCCATCTATTATCTCAGTCATACTATGATTGGTGCCGAACACCGTTATAGTCCGGTCGAAAAAGAATGCCTAGCTCTTATGTTTGCTGTTCAAAAGACACGGTACATCATTGGTCAAACCATTCAGGTCATATCCCGAGTTAATCCTCTTCGGGTACTCATGAAGAAGCCTAGCACACTCAATTCTCGGCTGGCTACATGGGCCATTCTGCTAGCCCAATATGACATGGTATATGTTCCTCAAAAATCTGTCAAAGGTCAAGCACTGGCAGATTTCTTAGTAGCTCATCCTGTACCAGAGACATCCAAACTCTACGATGAAATTCCAGATGAAACATTTGAGGTGAACATGATCTCTGAAGAATTTCCTACCTGGCGTCTGTTCTTTGACGGTACATCCAGAATCGGACCAAATGGTGCCATTGGAGCAGGAGTCGGAGTTGTTCTCGTTTCTCCAGATGGGTCAACTATCCAAAGAGCTTACTCTCTAGATGAACCATGCTCCAACAATATAGCAGAATATAATGCTTTACTCATCGGCCTTCAGCTAGCTAAGCAACTGGACGTTGAATATCTCGAAGTTTACGATGATTCTAAACTGGTTGTCAACCAAGTTAGAGGAACCTACGAAGTTCGCCATCAAGATCTAATGCCTTATCATGAAGCAGCAATCAACATGGCTACATCATTCAAAGCGTTCTTCATCGACTATGCTCGCCAAGCTTGCAATACCGAAGCAGATGCCTTGGCCAATCTTGCAGCCATTTTAGCCATCCCTATTAAAAGACAGCAGGTGGTGGTTGTCTCTAATTGGGATCTATTTTGTGTCGAAAACAATCGTAATATTGAATTCAGTAATCTTACTGAAGTCAATATTATCGATGAAGACTGGAGAACTCCTTTTATCGACTTTGTAGTTCATGACATACTCCCTGAAGATCCTAAGGAGGCTACGAGTATTCGAATGTTCTCTCCGATTCAACTACAATCAAACTACCAAAACTCTCTATCGACGGACTTATGACGGTCTTCTCTTGCGCTGTCTCGCTGGTGATGAAGCAAAGCAAGTGTTACGTGAAGATCATGATGGTGTCTGTGGAGCACATCAACCAGGTCCTAAGCTACAAGATCGTATCCGACGTATGGGTTACTATTGGCCCTCTATGGTATCAGATGCCATCGAATATGCAAGAAATGTCGTGCTTGTCAAATCCATACCGATTTCATTTACCAGCCTTCAGAATTCCTACATCCGACTACTGCTTCCTGGCCTTTCGAAGCTTGGGGCATGGACGTTATAGGTCCCATCAATCCTCCTTCTTCTAGAGGGCATCAGTTCATATTAGCAATAACCGATTACTTCTCTAAATGGGCTAAAACTATACCTTTAGCTGAAGTCAAGACCAGTAGCGTCATCAACTTCGTCAAATACCATGTCATCTACAGATTTGGTGTACCTCGACGAATCATTCACGACAATGGACCTCAATTTATTAGCCAAAAGTTCACAAGATTCTGTGATGATCACCGGATTGACAATGTCGCTTCTACAGCCTACAATCCTGCTGCTAATGGCTTAGCCGAAGCCTTCAATAAAATTATCATCAAGCTCCTCAAGAAGTTTGTATCTACTAACAAATGGAACTGGAGTGAAAAGCTTGGCGAATGTCTATGGGCCTACCGTACTACGGTCCGTAACCCTACAGGCTTTACACCCTTCTCTTTGGTGTATGGCTGTGAAGCAGTTCTTCCCCTGGAACTTCAAATCCCATCCTTAAGGATTGCCATTGCTAATGAGCTCACTCAGAGAATAACGATCTTCTTCGACTTCAAGAATTAGAAGCGCTTGACGAAAAACGGCTATTGGCTCAACAACATATTGAGTTATATCAAGCTCGCATCTCAAAGACTTTCAACCGCAAAGTTAAAGTCAGAGCCTTTCAGCAAGGAGAACTTATTCTAACGGTCAGACGTCCTATGACTATGACTCACATGAGCAAAGGCAAATTCGATGCAAAATGGGAAGGACCCTATGTTGTAAGCAAAGTCTTCTCAAATGGAGCCTATCAACTCTCAGAGTTAGACGGTCGAGTTGCAATGATATCAATGGCAAATTCCTCAAGAAATATTATGTATAAATGTATAGAGATTTTATGTAAATATGATCAGACAATTCATAAATAAAGTTTGATTTTTATTTCAGCATAAACGATGTTACATAATATCAAGGAAGGTCACTATCATCTTTTTCGACATTGGGACGGACCACTGCCGTCCTTATCAAAGACATAATCAGCAAAAGAGCCGGGAACATCTTTGCTGGAACCCACCAGGAACTTGCAAGCAGCCATCCTCATGGCCTCTTCTCTTCAGTCTTTTCTTGTTCAAGCAGGAAATCTAGGATATCCCGCGGTGGTTAGGGTGTAGACGAACCTTCGCCTGCTTCTGTCTGCTTTGGTTGAACTGGTTCGACAGGACGATCTTCAATGCCCGCTTCAACCTTCGGGGCGAGTTCAGCCTTCTTGGATGCATCTCCAGACGACATCTTTATGTTGGAAAGTGGAAATGATCATTCTTTTTAGATTTCTGTTCTATTTATTGGCAGAGATTCTCCAAACAATGAAGCGACATATTCATCTGACGGTTCGTCCGTTCATTATCACCATCTGACGGTTCGTCCGTTCATTATCACCATCTGACGGTTCGTCCTTATTATCATCTGACGGTTCGTCCGTTCATTATCACCATCTGACGGTTCGTCCGTTTATTATCACCATCTGACGGTTCGTCCGTTCATTATCATCTGACGGTTCATCCATTCATTATCACCATCTGACGGTTCGCCCGTTCATTATCATCTGACGGTTCACCCGTTCATTATCATCATCCGACGGTTTATCCGTTCATCCATTCATTATGACGATTCATTTTCGTTCACACCATTTTGACGATTCATTATCGTTCATCATCCACATCAGCAACTTGTCATCCTTGATTAAGTTGTCTATTGAAATAATAATATTCGACAAATTATATTTTGCCACGTCTATATTACCTCTGAGCAAATATAATGAATATAATTATTTTCTACAAAATCATCAAGAAATATATCATTTCCTACACCTCGAATATTTTCTATCGCTATTATTTATATCTGAATAAGATATGCAAGAAATAATAGAGCCACAACAAAATGTCTTTTATTGATCAAAATTTAAGATATTACAATCATAAAGAAAGACAAGAAGATAAGATATCTTTCTACTAAGATGGAGGTGTCATCAGATTGGCGATTTGTTGCTTCAGAAGTTGCAGACGCTCTTCGCGAGATGCCATCACTCTCCTGGCCTCTTCCATCCCAAATTCTTCATTGAAAGTGGGCATGGTTACCATTCGGCGAGTAATTTCAGCATTATGAGCTACCACATATTCGTCTCTTTCTTGAGTTAGAGCATTGAATTGTTGGATTGCATCTGATGCTCGGTAACCTCATCTTCTAGTTTTTCTTGGAGGCGGGCAATCTTCGCTCTCAGTTCAGCAATTCTTCTCTTTTCTTTCAGCAGTAGATGCTATCGATTCCACTTTGGAATTGTATTCAACAGATTTAGTAGAAAAGACATCCAAGAGATTCTGGAGGTTTACTCTTTCAACTGCAGCTGCCTGAGCCATCTGTTCAAATTCTGCCTGAACTAAGGGTTCTACTTCCCCCTTATTGAGCTCTTTATAGTTCTTTATTGAAGTCTCCAGCTTATTTAATATATGGTTAAGAAAGTGGCCTGAGGCTCGTCACCTTGCTCCCGGATAGCCTTTACTAAGAAAGAGAGTTGCAGCTACTCCTGTTGATGACGAGGCAGTAGGATGTCCAATTTTTTGTATTTTGACGGAAGGCTCTTTGAATAAAGGAACTAAAGTGGAGCTGGTCGCTCCTCCCGGTTGTTCCTCTGTAAAATTAAATATTGTCACTTAGCCTGTCATTGGCTATTGTCAAAAAGAATCAAAAGTGAAAACAGTCTTACCATGATTTGATCCAGCAACAGGCCTATCGTCTGCAGGAACAGATTCTAGCTGAGCAGAAGTAGCCTCAGACACTACTGCCTGACTACTTCCTGCTTCAGAGCCATAGGATAAATGACGACTGCTACTAGCAATCGTCGTCGCAAGTACTATGTCCATGCACACTAGAGGTACTGGAGTAGATTCGATTTCTGCATGGAATACAAATAAAGATGTTAGTGTTCAATCTATTAAAAGAAGATTGTTAATTTCATTCTATACCTTGGGGATCAAGAGCGGGAGTTTCCTCCGGGGCCGCTTCTTCATCTACTATCTTCTCTGGAGATGCCTGTACCTCAACATCCTTTTCAGGATCTAAAGTGTCATCAACAGCTTCAGGAAGTGTTTGCACCTCAACATCCTTTTCAAGATTCAAGGTGTCGTCAACATCTACAGGAGACATATGCTCTTCAGCATCTCCTTCAGGGTCTTGTGTTTCCTCAATGTCCTCAGATGATGAACTCTCCTCATTGTCATCTTCCTCCGGTACCTCCCCACTGACAGTTGCAGCAGTTTGATCAATATAATCCTCCTGTGAGCCGAAGTCGCAGTCATATAAAGCATCGATCATTTCACGATCTTCCTTCTCGCGGATTGCTCCTGGTGTAAGAGAGGTTGAGTAGTCTCCGCAGCAGGTGATGGAGATCGTACAGCAGCATGCTTCTTCTACAATATTGTCTCTGGGCTCTTCGGCCTCATTTCTCTGGTCCTGCTCGATCTCCTCTCTCGTTCTGGACTGGGATTTCTATGCCCAGACTCAGAAACAGGAGTGGGAGATGACATGGTGATTCCCGCTACAGCGTTCACCACTATCGAAGACAAGACTTTCCTAGGAGGAGACACCGTTCTTTTTCTTCTTCGATGAGCCAGCTTCTTTGTTCTATGAAGAGGCCTCTCAGGGCTCTCTATAGTTATTACCTCAGTCTGTTTTTGAACAAAGGTTGGTATAGCTGTCATCTCGGGTTGTCTCGGCCAGCTGCCGAGATTGGGATCTTGTAGTAACTTTCTCTGAAGAATGTTCCAAGATTAATTTCTTCTTAGCAATCGGGGCGGAAGGCTCTTCTCTCCTTCTTTTTTTCCTTAGCCGGAGATTTAGCAACCTTCAGAGAAACCCTTAAAGGTTGGTTAACTTCCTCAGGGAAGTTAACCTCCCTGGAAGCTTCCAATGGATCATCCACTGGTTTATGTTCCTCATCATTATTAGGAGCTAATGTGGCAGTTGCTCCCTTCTTCAGACGATTTGCCGTTGTAAAACTATCAACGAGGCTATAGTTTTCGGCAAAAGTATTCGCAGCAGTGTAAAACTGTGAATATGTATACAACATTCTTGGACCATCATTATGTTTGTTTGGCATCGAGAACACTGTGTGTCTCGAGCATTGTAGTAAGCCCACGCTCTGACACCGTCAATCAAGTATCCATTTCCTTGTAAGCAAGTTATTGCATTACCCACATGGAACTGATCATAACCAAATTGACGAGCGAAGCGACTCGGCAAATATGGCTCAAGAAAGCATTCTTCTTCAAATCTGTACACTAAGTGCGATGGTCTGATCGCCTTCAACCATTCAAAAGTTATTCGACCTATTGGTTGCCTTCCAAGGTCGACCATATTTGGTACCATGAACTCATAACCCACTGGAAGGGAGAGCAAAGAAAATTCCATCCTCTGCCGAGATTCAAAGTGCATCTGCAGTCCCTCAGACTAGTGTAAATCCACCGGCTCTGTGAGAATCTGCGCAAAAAACTGCCGCCTACTGCTCCCATGGCAGGATTCATCAAAGATGGATGGTGTAGGAGTAACCATCCGAATAAGTAAGTATAAGTAATTCCAGTCTGGAGAAATTGCCTTTATCACACTTACCTTTAAGCATGGAATCTACATACATACGAAGACCTGCATTTATTCTGCAAGTCATCGCTGATAGTAGATCCATCCGGTAGCCGAAAACTAACCGGACAGCAGCAAAAAGGACACTGCGGTGGAAGCGGTCTACAGCACTTGCCCCAGGCAAGACGAAACGGCGGAGCCAGTACGTCAGAAATCCTGCTAGCTGGGCTTCTTTAGACATGGACCTGTAGCCCATTCTTACAAAGCTCTCAACAAAATCTCTCGCCTTAAGAGGAGGATATTGATGTTCATCATTGACTTTGACATCCATTCTCTTATTTTCCTCTATCAGTTTTAGCACTTCACTATTGCTGAGGGGTTTGAAGAAATCTGGATTGCACAAATCGTGATCTTTTGTTTTTTTCTCAATAATATGGTTGAGAAAAAGATAAGTCAGCCATTTCAAAGAATAGCATGTGCCAGATGAGCCACTTTTGTAGTAGAGAGAGCATATTTGTAATGGCATAGCAACTCATCAAAGACTTCCACCATCTTCGAATTCTCTCGACGAAGTCTATCTAATTCGTCGTTAGTGGGAACGTACTCCTCATAAGGAGAGTCTGCCATTGGTAAATACGAGATATACTTCATCAAGTGGAGGGCCAATCCCATTTCTCCGCAGGGCGTCATGAACGTCCCTGTCCTGTAGTTGTACCTCTCTGCCAGTGCCAAGAACAGATGAGGATTCGGGTAGAAGCCATATACGGTAGCATGTACCGCATGATACAATTCGATCTCTTTGAGTTTATCTTCAAATTGGACCAGTATCCAGTTGGATATACAGCTCCATCTTTTAATGTCTGGATTTACCAACCTGTTAACCGGATATCTTGATCCGGATAACTACCTTCAGCCTTTGCAAACTCATTTGAAAAGATTGGAGTCCTCACAGGCAACAACAAAGAAGAATTCTTCGGAGGGATGCACCCTGGTTTCAGTCCTCTAAGTAAAGTACTGTGCCGCTCTGAAGAACTATAGAACATGTCCCTGTATTTCGGTCCTTCTTGACGTAGATTTTTCCTGTCCGAGCTTGCTGAAGAGGAGTGATGTCCCATTCCATCCTCCTGGGATGACTAGCATGAGTATCGTGCCAAGGGAAGGCACACATCCGGCAATATCTGGTAACAAGACCAGTCTATCCTTCCTCTGAAAAGTTCTCTGCTCAACAGTGGTCTTGGTTGAGAACTTTTGTCAATTGCTTCACCAAACAGGAATAGGTTTTTGTGGGTGATTGCATCAACTGTCTGCAAAGGCTGCCATTTATCAGACTTAACAAAGTCTCATTGTCTTGTGCTATCAAAATAGCTTGGCGAGATGATGGAAGGGCATACTGGGGGAAAGTACATGGGATAAGTCCTTTTGTATTCTGCTCAGCTAAAGTTCCTGTGAAGATTTCATAATTTGGATCATCTCTGGTATCAACTGCATCAAACAAAAAAATCATAATTAGTACAAGTCAAACCAGAGATTCTGTCATCAGATTGCGCAGCCATCAAATTGCGTAACCATCAAATTGCACAACCATCAGATGTGCAACCATCAGTTGTGCAACATCAGATTGCGCTGGCAATCTTGCGCGAATCAGCAGACTGCGCTGACTTTCACCAGTGCAAATCAACCGATTGCGCAAAGAAGTATTCTTCATAAAAATGAAGAATAACTGGTTCGTGCAACCAAAACCCGAAAAAGGTGGCGCAGTATGATCATATCTCTAAAAAGAGATGGATTTTAAGGATCATTGAAGTCGAACAACCCTAAAAAGAGTTTTCGATCGGGTTGATTACCTTGCACAGCAGGGTGCGCAACTTCGTGACGGGAAGGACTTGGCGCAACCTAGCCGAAGACTCGGCGGGGCCTTACCCTTGTCGGCGGCGGAGGATCGCTTTGGTGCCATGGAGTTCGACGGAGAAGGAAGTCGGAGTAGGCTCGAGGATCTCTTTCTCTCAAACACAAACGAAAGCAAAGTAAAGATTAAATTGAAGGATCGAGAGAACTATTTATAGTTTTTCAAGGAGCAACGGCCGCCTCAGATTGCGCCGAAAAAGTAGGCTAATTCATCCGATGCGCGGACAGCTCAACACATGCGCAACTTGATTTAAAATTTCAAAATTCAAAGTATTCGAAAGTTTGAATAAGTTCAACTTTCGAAAACTTTGAAGGGGTCTTGTAGGTCCTAAAAATCAAGTTGCACTCATCAAGAAAGTCATGAAAATCAAGAAATACAACTTTCAAATGAACTGCGCAGACATCAGATTGTGCATCATTCAGATTGCGCTACTGGACTGCGCTTCCTCTCAACTGCGCAGGCTGACGTGGCAAAGGTCATCATTATCTGACACAATCAAATCTTCTGACAACTGACAGAACATTTTACGAAGAGACTGTTCGTTTATTGCGCCGCACAGCGCTCGAGGAGTGTGGACAGCTGTACATACAGCGCAATCTGCCAGCCTGTCTGCTGCACAATCCAGTCCAGTACAATCCGAAGTCAGCACAACTCATGTTGCGCACTCCATCATGATAACTGACAAAAGTACACGTGGCACTCATGCCATCAATTGCTCATTACGTGGCAACCATCTATGCCGATCATGCGCATTTCAATCAAAAGATGCCATGTGTCCAAGACAGTTGGCCCACGATCCAACAACTGCCTACGCAGTCCACAGATGCGCAATCCAATCCATGCGCAATCCAATATGCGCAGTTCAGAATAACTAAAAGTTAGTTATTTCCAGAACTCTATAAATAGAGTTTCAAGTCTTCTCAAGGGGGATCAGACATAAAGTTCAGAAATATCAGAGAGTCCAGGAGTTCTTGCCAAAGTGCTGCGTATTCTTCCGAGGCTTTTGCCTTCAACTTTAACTTCCGAGGCTACCGTCTTCAAAGTTCACATCGTCCAAGGGATAAAACAATCGTCTTCTAGATTAGATTCTATAGTTGTACCTTTCCCAGAATTCTTATAATCTTTACAAAGTTTGTATCAATAAAGTTCATACTTTTGTTTTTTGCAAACAGAGTCCACATGGGAGCGCGAAGACGAGATACGAGAGCGCTATCCTAGCTCGTTTGCTTGATTGTATTCTTGTGTTCGAAAATTCTATTTTCAATAAATGACTTGTGTTTGGATCTTTTTGTGATTTACTTTGGGTCTTCGAATTTCGAGGACAAAATTTTTCAAGGGGGAGAGATTTGTAACTCCACTTTCCTATTTTTGAGAAATTAAAAATTTTCTAATAATAATAAATATTTTGAATTATATTTTTGGAGGAAAATTAGTAGAGCAGGAAATATCTTTTTTTAAAAAAATTAAAATTTTGTTGTAACAACTTTGGGGCCCACCATTTGGTTCTCTAACTGATTTTTCATAAATCCTGAAATAGTAAAAAGGAGGGGGGTTTTCTGAACTTTTCTAAAATTCGGAGGGGCTGATTTGTAAACATTACTGAGCGGGGGGACTTAGTTGAATAAGTACATTTTTTCTTATTTAACCTGTGAGTAAAGAGGAGAATTAATCTCTCCATTCACTTTTCCCTAATTCTTTTCCTCTCGGCCACAGGAGCAGCAGTTTCGCGGCGACCAATCTCAGGCGGCGGTGACCAATCTCCGGTGGCGGCGACCACCCCATCGACGACTGCCACATGATGAGAGCCTTCGAGCACAGCACACTCCCTCACCAGCATCGAACGGACTGTCTTCTCGGCGGAGTGTTAGTTGTCGATCTCCTCTCGACGGCATCAGGGGCCCTTCACGGTGGATGATTGACGACTCGGGCACCCTAGCTCCGGCGGTGGTAGCACCTAGTTTGGCGGAGGCAGCACCCTAGTTTCGACGAGATGGTGGCGGGTGGCTGCACCCTAGCTTCGGCGGTGCTCGACCGAGACCCGTTCTTCTTCGTGACAGGGGGTTCTTCCCGCAGACTATGAGTCTCCGTTCCCAACCGACAGTGAGCAGATCGCATTCGTCGACGGCGATCAAGACTTGTGTTCTTCTCCGTCAGTGACGAGGGAGCAGTTGCTAACCCGGTGAGTTCTATTTAATCGCTTCATTCCTTCATGTACTCCTAGTTTCGATCGATCTACTCCTGATCGATCTAGGAATTTCGGTTGGAACCATATCGGTCGACTGATCGAGTCAATAATTGATGGATTTTGTCGATTCTTGATTTATTCTTTGAAGAGAATTGAATGGCCCTGTTCTTGCTATACTTCGAATAAATTAGTTGATCATTCGTTTTAAAACCAGTTTTTCCTTTCTCGAACATCAAGTGTTTACAGTTTTGCCTCTGAGGAGGTGTCGAGCAGATTTGGACTCGTAGAGACGTGCCTGCCTCCTTAGCCGTGTCTTCTTTCAGTTTGAATCCTTCCTTCAGGTACCTACTTACATCTGTATTATAGAATATTTCATTGCTAGTCTTTGAAATAGTTGTGTTGAGCAGGTTAGGATCATAAGGGGTAGTGTAGCAGTGTGCTCGTGTCCTGTATACGTGTCCAGAGTTTTGTTCGTGTCCTACCGTATGCGTATCCAGGGTGACAGAGTATAGGTAGCAGGAAGCAATAGTTGAGCCGGATCTGAGATTGTAGTAGCAGTGGCGTGATTAGAATTTTGGATTTGTGTAACTGTGTATATATATGTGAGAGGTTTGTATGGGCTTTACAAGACTGTTGATTTTGATTTTGTATGTAAGTCATTTTGTATTATAAGTCATTTTGATTTTATATGTATTACAAGTCATTCTTGTTAATTCTTACTTTATGTGTATCTGGGAGACTCGAACCTGGGTTTGCTGGTTCATCTTTTACTATAGACTTCCATATGCAATATTTGATTTAGTGATTGAACTGAGGAGAGCATATATGCACTGCTAAGTTAAATTGAATAAATCTGGGACTGCAAAATGCAAGTTGGTTTAGTTTGATGAGCCTGGACTCAAAATGCATGTTGTTTAAGTTGATGAAACTGAAAATAACATAAGTATTTGGCTCAGTCATTGAACTGAGGCTTTGTATCAGTGATGGGTCAGTATTAAACCTGAAGAGTATACATTGTCTTAGTTAGTTGATGAGCTAGAGATTTCATGGTCAGTTATAATCTGAGATTCAATCTCAGACATTAGTTTTCAATAGGTTTGTGTATAGAGTATTCACTAGTAGAGAAACTTTCCAATATGTAATATTACTAGAGATAAGGAAATAAAATTAGTTAACTTGATCATTAGTATTTTTCCAATTTTATTAAAGTACTTGACAAGTAAATTA